>APFE031119849.1:2602-20198 GCA_000404065.3 Pinus taeda | reverse complement strand
TTTTATTTTTGGATCCTCGAACTTAGCCTTTGGAAAAATCACCTAGGACCTAGGACTTAGGACTTATGAGGGGATAAATCATTTTCTAACCCTCAAGACACTTTACATCATGACCTTTACAATTTTACATCCCAAGGGGGAAAACCCATTTGACATAGACTCTCATAGACCACCCAGTTCTGCGACACAAATATAATCTAGCAGATCAAGCAATTTGTAATAACCTAATCAAATTGTTAGGATTATTTCCAAATTACTTTTCATAGACTCGAAGCACACTTGGATTCCCCTAAGATTCTAATGACAAAATCCATTCTGGCTTTGGGATTAGGCTGAAGGAAAACTCTGCCGATCATGGATCGGTGAGACAAAAAACCTTCCGAAACGTAGATCATCACTAGAAAATTATGTTTGCCTAGGCAATTTACATACATGACTCAGACCTGCCAAGATTATTTACAAATTACACATGCAGATTGGGTTTACAACATAACATGATCGGGCTGATGATGATAGTCGAATGGCGCGGACAGATCGATCAAACGCTATCCCTTTTGCGAAAAAGGGGGTGTACTACTATGGGTAGTTGACACGTAGTGGTCAACATCTGGCTCTACTTGGGGACACGTCGCTGCATTGTAGGAATGTGAGAATCCAGAATCTGCATCCACAACACACAACAAAACATAAGTAGCGTCCATCCAAAAATCATCATATAACATTAAGCACAGGAAAGATATAAGCTCTTCATTTATTAACTATCTAGTAACATGAAAAGTAAATCTAATCCTAAAACAGAAATGAAAATGCTGAAAAAAACGAGTAGGGTTAGACATACAGAGGATGCCCCATGGCATCAGATGTGTTCAATATAGTGTATACTGAGCATTTGCTTGCTTTCAAGCAAATCTATGGTCTGCTTATTGGATGTGCCATGTCCAATTCTGCAAATCGTAGGATTTGTTCCTATCCGAAAATCAAGTTGCTCGCGCCCGTCTGATGCATCAAATATTCTTCTCGTTCTCTTTCTTTTGTGTTTTTTCTTTGTGGTAGGTTGTATCACTGATGACGTGGAACTTTCTGCTTCAAAACTCTCAGATGAAGTATGTATGATATGCGTGACATGTCTTTCTTCATTTTGCATCTGCCCTGTCAAGGATGATGGATCAATCTCACAGGTGCCATGAATTATATCTTGATCTTCAATGACTGGTGGCTAACTGTGTGAGCATCAACCTGATTATTGATTTCCCTTTTATCCAGGTCACCTTCAATTATTCGTTTTTCAATGGAACAAAGGACCTCATAATAAGATGGGGCTTGTTGCAACAGATAAGGAGGCTCTTGATCTATTGACATTCCCCGGTTTCTTTCATTCTCTGACCATTGTTGAAATTTCTGAACCTATATTTTAATGGCATCTATCTGACTAAAGTGTTCAACCTTCATAGTACTGATTTCCCTGGCATGGTCTTCTTCCATATCTTTTATTACTTTATCGTTCTTTTCCTTTATGGTCATCAAGCAATGTTGCATAGAGTTTATCTCTTTCTTATGATTTGCTTGCATGGTAGCCAACTGATTATTATGATCAAATGTCATGATAGTCATTTCTTCATCCATAGTTAATAACTTGTTTTGCATAGAATTAATTTCCCTATCATGATTAGCTTTCATGGTCTTCATATTTTCCTCTAAGCCTGATAACTTACTTTGCATAAAACTAATTTTTGTGTTATGATTAGTTTTCATGGCCTCAATTTCCTTAGCATGCTGATTTTGCATGTCAGTTATATGATCAGAGTGTTTAATTTTCATGATCTCCATCTCCTTATTACGTTTTTCCAAGTGGGTGCATAAAGTTCTCACATCATTGGCGTAATTAGTTTGATTGATCTCCATATTTTTTACCAGCCACATTAGTTCTTCTATGATTTGATTCTGATCTTCCTTTTCATTGTCGACACTGATTTTACAGTTTGTCCCTGCTTTTTCACTATCATGGATATGATATGCAATGGTACAGGTGGATGGCACATTCTGATATGAAGAATTGTCTTGAAATCTTTCATCGATAGTTGAACCTTTCATAAGATTACTTTCATTTTGTTGCACAATTTTAGGGGCACAAGGCGAGCTATCTGGATAACCATATCTATCTTTAAAAGCATTGAAAATGTCTTGTAAAGAAGTGAAAGAGTCTCCAGGACAATTATTAAACCAATTCAAAGCATTACCGTCTAAAGAAAGGACAAATAGACACATTTTGACATCTTCATGATCATACTGAGGAGATCTACTATATATGAACGTTATATGATAAAAACTCCATAAATGCCTTCTAACAGCGACTGAATCACCACCCGAGAACAAAGGTAATTTAGAAATGGCCACTTCTAGAAAATCATGGAGATCATCAGTAAAATGACATGGTTTAAATGAATAATCCATGATGAATAACGAGGGACCAAATGGATGATAGAAAGAGATCTCTGCTCAAGAAAATCAAGAGATGAAAGAAGTGGAGTCGCCACTTGAACAATGAATCTAATTCTAGGATCCAAAAAGCAACAAACAAGCAGATATGAAAGAGGCTTCTTGTCTGAGAGAAATAAAAGAAATGGAGTTGCCACCCAAACAAGAAACGAACTGAAGAGTAGTTGCTGATATGACGAAAGATAAGGCGATGGAAAGATCCAAATGACGCCAAAGAATGTTGACTCTACCAACTCTAATGAGAGATGAGAAAGATGAAAGAATGATGAAAAATGAGAAGATGAATGTCGTTGAAACACCAAGAATAAAATATCCCCGACAACGGCGCCAAATGATGTTGTCGCACAGACTGTCTAGGCAGCACGACAACGCTCAGATCGGGAGCTATCACCTTGATCCCCGATCTCTCCATTTAAGCCGTCTCCCAAGGCTAAGGGGGGTAGACCCTATGGGATAAAGGAAGACCAACTGTGGACTAGTTGGGTTGAGAGACACAACAAGGCAATTCAACACCTGATTGATTTTAGAAATTAGTGTACCAGTGCCTTATGGAGTTAATGATTAAATGATTATTTATTAAATGTTGCAGAAATATGATCCTTGTAAAACAATCATTTATCATCAAATAACCCAAGCAAAGATTAATTTTTCCAAATGCAAGATATTCAATAGATGCGCAATGCCTTAACAATGATCCAGCAATTAAATTTCTAAAGATTAAATGATTTAAACAACCATAAAATTTAAATGCTTACCAATTACCACTTTCATTTAGCTAACTTTAGATAAACATTTAAGTGCATTTAACTATAGAAAAGTGGAACATAGATATCATGAAAGACACCAAAAATGAATTTTCAATTTTTTAGTTCAGTTTTTCAATTTTTTTATTAATATTTTTTTTTTTTAAATAAAATTCTAAGATTAAAAAAAACAAGACTAAAATCTAAATAAATAAAATCTAAATCTAAATCTAGAACTAACACTTTATCATATATACATAAAAAAGGAATATCTAAAATCTAAAAAAAACTCAAATCTAAAACCTAAAAAAAGAAACTTTTTTATGCCTTTTTATATTTTTTAATTAAATGAAAAACTAAACAAAATAACTCAAAATCCTAAATATTAATCTAATCTAAATCTAACCCAAATTCAAAATTAAAATTCTCTTACCAAAATAAAATGGAAATTAAAATGAAACTTAGACTAAATTAAAACTAAAGATTAACTAAGAAAAATCAAAATTTAATCTAACTCCTAACTATACAACGCTTAAATCTAAATAAATAAATAAAAAATCGAGCTCTAATTTAAACTAAATGAAATCTAATAAAAATAAAAAAAAATTAAAATCAAACCCAACGACTAATCTTACCATACGTATCACCTAATCCGTAAAAAAAAAAAATTGAATTTGTTTTGATTCTGTTGGGCAGGTATTTCGATGGCAAAGACTGCGTGAAGAAATTGGAAACCTGAATAGAAAATCATGCGATGAGGGTTTGTAGGGACGGGACAGCACGCAGAGGGAAGAGGACTGCGTGAGGATGACTGAAGGTTTGCATTGCAGGATGCACTGGATGATGAGGAGGAAGAATCGTGAGCAGTTTATTGTGCGTTTGTAGGTGTGAGGTCGCAGCAGCAAGGAGCTACGGGTGAACGAGGGTTCGAATTTGGACAGCGTCAAGGTTTCGATGTAGGATGGGTGAGTTGGAAGGCTTTCACGCAGGGTTTGTATGGTGTATGTGGGCAGTGTAGAGAAATAGAGATGCAGGTTTGATGTGAGTGTGGAGAATGCTGGTCGAAGAGAAACAAGCATGTAAAATTTTATTTGTTTGCAGGACAGATTCTTGGGTGCTGCATGGGGAGCTACGAGAATGATGGCTGGAAGGTGGACGCAAAATGCCTGAGCGATGGCTGTTGGAGAGCTGCGTAAGGAAGACAATGGTTCTGGCAGCAAAGAAAACAGTGACTGCATGATGGCAATAGGTGTATGGCAGCGTGAAAGCTTGCGTGCAGAGGAAGGGTAGCAGAGGACGCCTAAAAAAAATTTCGAAAAAGTTTTCCCGTGGAAATGAAACCCCAACAGACAAATAGCTTGGAGAGTCTCGAATTTCTTCTTCAAAAAAAAAAAAAAAAACCCTGCAAGAACTGATCTTGAGGCCAAATCTTACCTTCCAGGGCCTAGATCTGGCTTCGAACAAAAATTTCTCCTCAAACCTGTAACCTGCAATAGCAAAACAGAACACCCAGAAATAATATGCGCAAGAAACAAAACTAAAAACCCTAAAACTTGCTAAATAATCAAAATATTTACAGCTCTGAGGCTCTAAATAGCCAAATTTGCCATTATGCCACAGAAATATTTTCAGAATTTTAAACTTAATGTGAGGTGCTTCAGAAAACCCTTCATGCATCCATAAATTTTCTTTTCAAATGATAAGTCCGAAATCAAAACTGGCTGCGCTATTCAGAAAATGCACTCCGGGAGTTGGTTGGTTCAGCCGAGAACTCCCCCTAACGCCCAGTGAACTCAAAATTAAGGATATCCTGCACAGCTTAAATCAACCATTAACATAGAGGGAGAAAACAACAGTGAAATTTAGATCAAATGGAGATACCTGCCATTATATTCAGAAATTAAACTATCATTCAAACTCCAGAGATCAGACAAGATACTCGTGCCTAAATCAATCTTCATCAAGCTATTATCAATGGCTGAAAATAAAATTATGCGGAAAAATAAAACATCTTACAGCGCTTCCAGAAGAGTAACACCAGCAAGATTTCAACTCCAAAGTCTTTCTTTATTGCACAAAAAATGATTACAAGAGAGCTTTCTTTAGCACTAGACTCTAAGATCAAATGATCTCAAATGACCCCTGACACCCTATTTAAAGGAAAATTTCCCAACAGCTAGTTCGAGTGATCCATGTCAAACTAATCTCGATCGTCGATGAGGATCAAAATCCTTTCAATCTCATCTGTCAAAATTTTAAATGCATTTTAATATATTAAAAATTAAAATTTTGCATTTATTTTCTCAAAAATTTGACTTATTTTATTTTATTTTTTTTATATTTTAATTTATTTATAATTTTATATTTATTTTTTTTAATTTTTAGTTATTTTTAATTTTTTAACTTTATTATTTTTAATTTTTTATTTTTTATTTTTGGATCCTCGAACTTAGCCTTTGGAAAAATCACCTAGGACCTAGGACTTATGAGGGGATAAAACATTTTCTAACCCTCAAGACACTTTACATCATGACTGTTACAATTTTACATCCCAAGGGGGAAAACCCATTTGACATAGACCCTCATAGACCACCCAGTTCTATGACACAAATATAATCTAGCAGATCAGGCAATTTGTAATAACCTAACCAAATAGTTAGGATTATTTCCAAATTACTTTTACATAGACTCGAAGCACACTAGGATTCCCCTAAGATTCTAATGACAAAATCCATTCTGGCTTTGGGGTTAGGCTGAAGGAAAACTCTGCCAATCATGGATCGGTGAGACAAAAAACCTTCCGGAACGTAGATCATCACTAGAAAATTAGGTTTGCCTAGGCATTTTACATACATGACTTAGACCTGCTAAGATTATTTACAAATTACACATGCAGACTGGGTTTACAACATAACATTATCGGGCTGATGATGACAGTGGAATGGCACGGACAGATTGATCAAGCGCTATCCCTTTTGTGAAAAATGGGGTGTATTGCTAAGAAAAATGTCTAATTCTAAACTAGATGAAACTTAAAATATATACAAAAATGAAATCTAAAATTAAAAATTCTAATTCTAAAAACTAAGTCTGAAACTAAACTATGGGCTAAACTAATAAAACAAAATCTAAGCTTAAATATATCTAAAAAAAAAAAAAAAATTATAAAAATCTCATAAAAAATAAAAATAAAAATATTTAAAAAATTAAAAAAATTATGAAAAAAGACTAATTAAAAATTGGAAATTCCTTTTAAAGTCTTTTTTCTGTTGTGGTATAGTTAAATGTGCTTAAATGTTTATATCTGGATATTAACTATTTAAAACTGATTAGCATTTAAAATTGCATGGTCATTTAAAGCATTTAATCTTTTGAATTTTAATTGCTGGAATATGGTTAAGGCATTGTGCATTTATTGATTATCTCGCATTTGGATCTTTGCTTGGGTTATTTGATGATAAATGATTGTTTTACAAGGTTCATATTTCTGTAACATTTAATAAATAATCATTTAATCATTAACTCCATAAGGCACTGGTACATTAATTTCTAAATCAATCAAGTGCTAAATTGCCTTGTTGTGTCTCCCAACCCAACTGGGCCACAGTTGGTTTTCCTTTATCCCATAGGGCCTACCCCCCTTAGCCTCGGGAGAAGGCTTAAACGGAGAGATCGGGAATCAGGGTGACAGCCCTCGGTCTGAGCGTTGTCACGTTGCCCAGACAATCTGTGCAACAACATGCCCAAGCAACATCTTTCACTCTAGAAGCCATTTTTTGACTTGGAAATGAAAGGAAAAAAATATGAAAATGAAAAAAAAAGAAATAGTATTGCTTCAATGTTCATTTCTTTTACAAAAAACACTCTTTTCAATTTCCAGATTTGCACAAAAAAATAAATAAGCAAAAACCAAATTTTAGAAGCGAAAAAAAAATACCTCTAGGCACAAACCACCTCCTCAATGCTGCTCCAACAAACCAATTCCTCAATGTTTCTCCAATGGCTGTGCAAGAAGCTCCTCACTGCTGCTCCAATGCTTGCCAAGACTCCTCATTGCTGCTCCAAAAACAAACTCCACGACTCTTCACAAACTCCTCACAAATTCTCACACAAATGCAATGAGATAGTTGTGAGGAAATGAGAGGGGTTGGGTAGCTTTTATAGGGTTTGGGAGAGGTAAATGGACCTCAAAATAACCCTAAGCCAAATTAGAATTGGTTGTGGGTCTTTTTTTCCTCCAAAAAAATCTGCAGGCCGCTTTTCACTGAGCCGATCGAGTTAGCTCGCGCTCGACCAAGCCGATTGGGTTGTCATCAAGCCGGCCGAGTCGATCATTGGCTTGGTAACAACCCGCCCATCCAAACCATTTCGGTCACCAAGCCAACCCGGCCAAGCACTGGCTCGGTCTGGGTCGGTCATTTCAGTTTCAAGCCGTTCGTTTCGTAAAACACTGCTCTGGGGTTGTAGTTGAATTCCATGTGGACCCTTTCCTCCACCCTCCTTGTAATAATGAATCCTTTCTTTCACTTGAGTATCATTATCATGAGAAACCTACCTATTGTATCTCCACATGTCATTGGTCTCCTTTTTCTTCCAATCATGACCCTATGGTGGTCATAAATCATGATATAAATAATAAAAACCATGATAGGGATGATCTACCTGAGATTGCCATCCATTAGAGGTTTACGAGCTTGATTGTTGATATCTCTATCTTTTGGTTGGAAGAAGGGATCTTTTGGAACAAATTACATACCTTTGTTCCCTCTCCCTTTGTGATTCTCCATGTGTGGTCATTTCATTTTCTCACCTCCTGCCCTTGTGACCTTCCATGTTGTCATTCCTGCCATTACCTTTCGATCTATCACACAAGTAAGAAGAAGGGTAGTTGCTTTCATATTGATTGGATGATATGTTGGTTGCATTAGGTCTATCATTACACTTAGTACTTGAATGATGCAATATTCATATTAGAGTAGGACATGTTGCATGTTGAATTTTGCATATCTAACATCATCATATGATATTATATGTACATAGGCTGAAGCATTGATATTATATGAATGCGGGCTCAATGATATGAGTATGGTCAGAGCAATGATATGTACATGGGCTGGAGCATGCTAAGAAGAAGTGAGATGTATAAGGGCTGAAACAGTGATAAGGTTAAAGCAGTGACATGTTTATGGACTGAAGTAATACATGTTCAATAAAGAAGTACATTCTGTCTACAACTTGTTGAAGAAAAGGAACTCGATACAACTGCCTGTGGAGATCTACCAATGATCAAAGGTATCAAACAACTGAAGAAGAAAATGCAAGGTTGACTTGATGGAGGAAGTCTCTCGTATAGGTTGTGAAGGTCTTGGTCGCCTCATCTTGTTTTGAATCCACTGAAGGAAGAATTTTGACTGGGATTTCCCCTAGAGTGGGGTTTTGCCCTGGTTACGTGCCTACATCTCGTGTCCTCTGTTATTTGTTCTTTGGCATTAGTCTTGATGATAACAAAAGATAAATCTAAAGAAAGAATAATAAGAAGGAAACGTCACAAGATAATGTCATATCGTATATATGATCTATAGATTACGAATAGGTATATCTATTCCTATCCAAAAAGAGGGTATATCTCAGAAGATATATCTATTCTATATGATCAGAATCTATCAAAATTGCTATAGTATTATGGTTGATCAAAAACATGATTGATCAATATAGACCTCATTAGGAAAATTACCTGTCATGATTGGACCAAGAGAAATCCATTAACTTGCCACGCTTTGGATTTCTCAACAGATAGTGCATGGGACCACACAGAACCAAGTGGACCCGCGGTTAGGTCAAGGGGATAGGATTTAGCAACCAATGATATACTTGACCTAATTAGGGAGGGGAAAGAAATCAAGGAATGAATTTTTATTGAAAGGCAATGGAAGGATCCTAGTGAGGTTTCTAGCCTAAGGGAAACCAAGGGCAAGAATTGGTCTTCGAGCTAGGGATTGTGCTATCTCAAGATCCCATCACCGGAATCTCATGAAATTTAGAGGGCTTCTTGAGGACACATCAGTGCAATTGTGGACCAAAAATCAAAGTATTTGGATTGCTAGATTGTGAGATAATTGTTGCGCTATGTGACCTATGTGGGCTAGGCCTAGAAAAAGAGGGGAAGGTGAAAGAAATAAGCTTTAAAGTAATTACCAAAGGACGACCAGTTCTTTGTCCTTTGGGAGAGATGGAGTCATAGAATATTTAGAGTTTGGATTGATTCCACTTGTCAAGGAGGCCTAAAAGACAACTTTGTTGGGCATTAGGGCTTAATGGTTGTAGCTTCAAGGTCATTTATACTTCGTTCAAAAATATTTGGTTACTTGTCAAGACAAGGATGTCTCTAGGAACATTCATTCATTCAAACATGGCCCAATCACAATACAACACTATTTAGAGATTTAATTTTGACATTTTCATTCCAAGAAACGAAGCAAATTAACCCTAGAATAGCGAAAATCCCAATATCATGAATGCAGCAACATAAATAATCAAAATAGCATTAACAGAGTACTTACATGTAAGAATATTGTATTCAATCACTAATATATGCCAATCATAGAAGCTCCAAGACAAATAAGAATAACCAAAAATCGAAATTCATCCATTCATCTAAAAAGTCTCATTTTCCAAAGATAGTGAAAATCTCACAAGAAGATATGATCCGATCCATGTGATTATACAAAATGAATTCATGTCTCTCCTATTTATACACTCATTAGGAGTTCGAATTAAATAATTTGAACTTACATTAGCCAATCAACTAAAATAATGTGCAAATAACTATCTTTTGGTGACAAGCCCACCAAACTAGCTCATAAACAATATAATAAGCCTCCCAAGAGGTCGAGTAATCAATAATGCATGTCACTGGGCTCTCTAAGAGGCCCGATGAAGTCCATAAGTGCCAAAATGATGAATTGGACTTCCAAAAGAATTGGACAAGGCGTTGGCCCCTTGTTCACCACATAATAAACCTATGGTGCTCCCAATGGTTGTGAGGGCACATAAGTAACCTCATGGGTCTCCAAGTAAGTCGAGGACCCTTGTAGACCATCTTTAAGGGCTCAGATGATGGTGTAAGTGATGCCACATCAGCATACAAGTCTTGAGTCATCTACCAAGTGCATGGTACAACTGTGGGGCTGGATGGGCAAAGGTGAACCTAGTGCATCTTCCTCATCCCAAAGGTGAATCTCGAGCAATCTTTGAACATATTTGGAGATCCATGGAGTGTTGTCTACTGTTGTGGAGGCCCATGGCTCTCAACACACACCCTAAATGTGTCAATGTAGCCTTTTGGAGGGTTAAGACCCCGTATAGGGAGACCAAACCCAAGATGGAGACCACCTGCAATCTTTCTTAAGATCCAATGCACCCCCTAGCCTTCCAGTACAACAAGTCATCAAGTAAATCTAGTAAAAGAGCTTACAAACCATGGACAACAGGTGAGGACTTCATAATGGCATGCCCTTCCATAATGGGTTTTGGCAGGTGCTAATGTCTACAAGCTCCAAATGGGGTTACCCAAGTATACCATTAGGTGGTTTCTACTTCTAAAGGGGATAATATGTCCAAGGTACAAACTTTAAAAGGTGGTGGCATGTGAGAAAGAGATGAGCGGAGTAGGGAATGAGAGGGGCATCCCTGGGCCACATGCTAGGGGTACAAGGGTAGCTAATAAAAGGGAAGCCCACAATTGGGTATATAATGTATAGGAGGGAGCAATCGTGGTACATGAGGTGCCTCGACTTGAATTTTCCACCCTTGTTTATATGCCTTTTTCCTTTTATGACTTTTCTTCAATTAACTGCACGAGGCTGAAGGGGTAAGAGCATCATGTGTGAGATATAGCAGTGGATACCCCCTTTAAGGTAGGATGGTTCATTGCCCACTAGGGGTTGGAAAAATCATGGGTTCCTAGACGATAAAGGAGGCTCATCTAGAGCCTGCAAGAACCAGGATGATAGCCATGATGATGGGGTAGAGCTCATGTATTGGCTTTTCCCCACGTGCCAAATGTGTTTGTCCTAGCCATCTTTTGTATTTTGTGGTACATTTTCCTATTGAATGTGGCCAATTAGGCTTTTGCTTTTCTTTTGAGCTGCACAGCTTCTGGGGCATCATTCCAAACCTGATCCAAGGTGCGGGCAAGGGGAAGGGAAAAGCTAACCCTATGTGGACCCGGTGGAGGAATGCGGACCCAGGTGGGAGAAATGACGAATGTTGTTATAATTAGTGGAAAATGGGGAATATATGTGAATGAGGGAGTGAGACCATGTAACTAAAATCAGGGTTTCCCATGAAGTACCATCCCTAAAGCCAAATGGTCACTAAAAGAGATCCCACGGAATTAGAATCCAAGGTTAACATCGAAAAAGGGGTCTAGAGGACAAGAGCATAGACTTAGCCCATTCTTTCCGCCGAATCCCCCCATTAATCCGTGCCCAAAAGTGTGCATGATAAGAAAACTACAACACTCAATTACCAAATGACAAGGCATACCTTTAGGTTTGAGAGGCCCACCTTCAAACATACGATCGTGGAGAATGGGTGAGGGACCACATGGCTGGCTCATGTGGTAGAGAAATGGTACAACGAGCTAGTTGGTGGCTGCAAGAGGTTGCTGGCTGCCATCTAGGTACCATCTTGGAGAAAAATATTATTGTCGGGATATCACCTACAAAATGGTGGGTAACATCTGGCTCCAACTCGGACGTGATCTCTCGAAGAAGTGGATGAAGCTACTCGAATGGGAGGTCACAAGAACTCTAACAATCTCTTGGTTACCGTAGACTTGTTACCTGTGTTAGTTTTTGGTAGCATCGGAAGTGCTCTAGCCTTGAAAATTGGCGGAGAGGCTAAGGCACATGAGTTCTAAAGGACTCATAAACTGTTTGGTGAAATTCCACCCAGATTGTATTTTATTAAAATGAGTAATATTTTTAATGGAGTTTCTAAGTCTAAACTTAGGAAAATTAAAATATTAATGGGTATTAATCAAAATATGGATGAGAATGTTCTAGAAGGCGGTTCAAGTCATTTTTTAATCTTAGCTGTTGATTGGAGACTAATCTCGGCCATTGAAGACCAAGAAAAATATAAAATTGAGGCTTGGGTTCATTTGGAGACATGCAGAGAGATTGAGGAAATCGAAATTCTGAGGTGAGAAGTTCTCAAGGGGAAGATCGATTGAGGAGATCTTGCAGCTGAGGGGCAGGGAGAATCTGGGAGAAGGACTTTTAAAAAAATACAGAACAAAGACGTAGAGAGAGCTTGCAGAGAGGTAGCACAGTAGCTGGGAGAGCTGACGCAGAAAAGTTGCCTGTCACGTAGAATCTAAAACTGTTAGAACAACCAAAATTGTCGGGAGAGTTGACACAGAGGCAACACAATAGCCAGGAGAGCTGACGCAGAAAAGTTCCCTGTCATGCAAAATCCAAAACTGTCGGAATAGCCAAACCTACCGGAACTGCCGGAAACTGCCAGAACAACCGAGAGCGCTGACGCAGAGGGCAGAGAAGGTGACACAGGGCTGGTGCAGAGCCAACGCAAAAATAGTCGGGGTTAGCTAGTTTTATGCTGAATCAACCGGAATTCTACTGGGTGAATTGAGGTAAAAGTCACTCAGATTTTCCTCCTATATTTTCTCTGTAAAGGATTGCTAGATGAGCATCCTAGATTTGTGTTCAGATATTTCTCCTACATAATAATAAAACCCTCAGAGTTGTTGCACCAGTTTTCCCGCATTGGGTTTTTCTGGGGACTATTGTGTCCAAAAATAAGTGTGTCCTATGTATCTTGTTCTTTGCTCTCTTTTCTGTTTCATGTGATCAAATATTTAATTAGTGTAGGTTGCAGAAGTAATTTACTTCAGTATTCAAAGTAATAACTTGATGCATGTAATTTAAAAATCAAGTAGGTGAAGTAGATTTAGATTTGCTGCAGTAGGGGTTCCTTGGAGTCTAGGAATTTTCACATGGTATTAGAGCATTGCTTTTGAAACAAGAAGAGCAAATCCACTGCTGAGCAGTGAGGCCGAAACGCTGTACTTGACAACAATTTGAATCCCCCTGAAGGGATTGCGCAATCCTTGCTGGGAAGCAGATCCAAGGAAATCTCTCTCTAAGTGAGACGACTGAGAGCTACGATTTCCAGTTCATGAGTTCGCAAAGGTAGAGGGAGTGACGCAGAGCCTCAACGCAGTGCTTGAAGGGCACAGTTTGTGCTGGGGCAGAAATCCGCTAGAAAAGAACAAAGCACATAGAAGGGGAATTTTCTCCTCAGAGAACGTTCGCTAGAAAGTTCGAATTTCTCACTTGATGAGCAGCTGACCAATACTAAGCAGTGACTAGAGGAGTTAGTTCGACAGTTGAGTGAGATGGCATCGCATGGGCTCAGAGATTAGGATAGGTTGGAAGGAGCCTCCAACTATGTCATATGGAAGACCAGAATCTTAGTTGTTCTGGAGGAATATGATCTCGATACCTACGTCAATAGTGTTGTAGTTGTTCCTACTGACAATGATCAAAAGAAGAAGTACAAAGCCGAGCAAGGGAAGGCAAAGAGGATCATTCTCGATGGAGTTCGAGATCATGTGGTCTCACATTGTAGAGCAAGGATACAACCCAAGAGATGTGGGAAGCCTTGTCTTCTCTGAATGAAGGCTCTTCCAAATAGTGGAAGATGTATTTGGAGCAGAAGTTGCAACAAATTTTGATGCAGAAAGGAGAAGGGGTGAACGTCTATCTTCAGCATCTTCAGGACACTAGAGACCAACTCGCTGCAGTGGGGTCCACTCAGCGAACTGCGATGGTGAGGATAGCCCTGGATGGAGTCTCAGATGAATGGCAAGTTTTCGTCCAAAGCATATTGGGTAGAGAAAAACTACCTTCATGGGAGAAGATGTGGGCAACTCTTCAACAAGAGGAGTTAAGGAGGGACCTAGTGAAGTTCAACCTTAGTGGTAGCAATGGGAGTGGCACAAAGACGAAGGAGGAGGAGGAGAACGCAACTCTAGCATCGAAGGGACATTAGAAGCTGACGTGAAAGAAGGACATTTTGAAGGTGAAATGTTTCAGTTATGGCGAGACGGGCCACTATGCATCCCAGTGTCCTTTGAAGAAAAAGGATAAGGATGAGAAACATGATCCTAAAGCTGCTTCAGCAAAGATTGACGAGGATGAGTTTGCCATGAGTACCCACGCATCTCCAGGAGGGAGATGGGGTGATATTGAGTTGTAGTCGGGAAGACTACATGTGGGTAGGATCCTTGAGGAGTCCAAGTCTTGGATCAATTCCTTGCTACGGGAGCCCAAGATTCATTAATAGCGAGATGGGATTAGTGTCAGATGATGCAGTGGAGTGTTTGGAGGACAAATGTAGTAGCTTTGGACCATAGACTGCTCAGCGCGGAGCAAGGTTGGCAGTAGTGCAGTTAGCATAGTGTAGGAGTTAGCATCAGCGCAAAAGATTCAGAGGGTCAGAATCAGCGGCAATCAGATTCCAACATTCATTGTATTATGTTGAACACAGTTAAGTTCAACTAATTTTGGATGTTTTTCAGTTGCTTCTCTCAGTAACTGAGTTGCAGTGTTAGCAGTGCCAGTGCTAGCAGCATAGCAGATGCAATGTTTGACAAGGAGTTGTAGTATAGATGCAGTAGTGGTAGTGTCATGGGCAGCAGTACAGTAGCAGCAATAGCGCAGTGTTGGTGGCAATAGCAGTTCAGAAAGGAGGTGTTTCAGAAACAGAGCAGCATGAAGGTGGACAATGTTGTTAGAGCACTTTCCTCGCTAAGAGGGAGTGTTAGTTTTTGGTAGCATCGAAAGTGCTCTAGCCTTGGAAGTCGGTGGAGAGGCTAAGGAACATGAGTTCTAAAGAACCTAGAAACCGTTTGGTGAAATTCCACCCAGATTGTATTTTATTAAAATAATTAATATTTTTAATGCAGTTCCTAAGTCTAAACTTAGGAAAATTAAAATATTAATGGGTATTAACCAAAATATGGGTGAGAATGATCTAGAAGGCAGATCAAGCCTTTAATCTTAGCCATTGATTAGAGACTTAATCTTAGCTGTTGAAAACTCAACAGGAAAAGTATAAAATGGAGGCTTGGGGTTCATTTGGAGACACACAGATAGATTGAGGAAATCAATTTTATGAGGTGAGAAGTTCTTAGGAGGAAAATCGATTAGGGAGATCTTGCAGCTGAGGGGCAGAGAGAATCCGAGAGGACTTTTTGGAAAATATAGAACAAAGAGGCAGAGAGGCAGCGCAGTAGCCGGGAGAGATGATGCAGAAAAGTTGCCTGTCACGCAAAATCCAGAACTGTCGAAATAGCCGAAACTGTTGGAATAGCGGATGCAAAGGCAGCGCAGTAGCCAGGAGAGTTGATGCAGAAAAGCTGCCTGTCACATAGAATCCAGAATTGCTGGAACAACCGAAACTATTGGGAACTACTGGATCTGTCGGGAACTATCAGGACAGCCAAGAGAGTTGACACAGAGGGTAGAGAAGGTGACGTAGGGATGACGCAGAGCCAACGTAGAAATAGTCGAGGTTAGCCAGTCTTGTGCCGAATCAGCCGGGTGAAGTGAGGTAAAATTTGCTCAGATTTTCCGCCAGTATTTTCTCTGTAAAGGATTGGTAGATGAGCATCCTAGATTTGTATTAAGATATTTCTCCTGCAAAATAATAAAACCCTCAGAGTTGTTGCACTGTTTTTCCTGCATTGGGTTTTTCCGGGGACTATTGTGTCCAAAATAAGTGTGTCCTATGTATCTTGTTCTTTGCTTTGTTTTCTGTTTCATGAGATCAAATATTTAATTAGTATAGGTTGCAGAAGTAATTTGCTTTAGTAATCCGAAGAATAACTTGATGAATGTGATTTAAAAATCAAGTAGGTGAAGTAGATTCAAATTGTTGCAGTAGGGGTTCCTAGAGTCTAGGAATTTTCACAACCTGCACATATAATAGATGAAAAGCGCATGGAAGCATGTTTTTCACGGTGTCTTATGATCACCCATGCTTAATGTTAGGCCATAAAATCAACAGAAAAATAAAATATGAAATATTTAATCAAAATGCACCTAATCTACCATGAGAGATGTCATATGATGTTAGTTCTAATGCAAAAATCAGCATGCAATGCATCCTACCCTAACTGTTGGCATTATGTTTCTGATATGGCTATATGTTACAGATGTTGTACTTGATGGCAACACCCGTGGAAAGGCTCTCAATATGTTGAAAATTAAGAAGTACGCAGGAGAACAGTTCAGAAGATGCGTACCCACAAGTACACCATGAAGGGACCACGGCCAGACACGCAGGTCAGCCGTTCAGGAGGTGCGTACCCCCAGTGCACTCACTTCAAGGCAGAAAAAAGCACACGTGGGGTTTCTTATGTTTAAACTTTGGTATTTAGCCAACGGTATTTGTGTTATTATGGTTTTGGCTCATGGTAATGATCCATGATTTTAGGAGGAGCTTGCCTATGTAAAGCAAAGGAGATCCCTTGGCTAAAGCATCTTTTGCAAATTGAATATCTTAAGATCTGAAATATTGGGTTATTGTTTCAAAAGCTTGATCTATATGAAAGTGAAGTGGAAAGCGAATCTGTGAAGGGTGATCTCTCGAGCGCATGATCAGATCCGGGCATCCGACTAACTGTAGCACACTGGTGATCTGCAAATTCGGCCCTAATCAGAAGTACGCAGGTGTTTAATGGGGTAACTGCGTAGGTACGCAGAGCAGAAGAAGGTAACTGCATGGGTACGCAGAGCAGAAGAAGGGTAGCTGCGTGGGTATGCAGAGAAGAAGTGTAACTGCGTAGGTACGCAGAGCAGAAGAAGGGTGATTGCGTGGGTACGCAGCACAACAGTGGTTCAGGTGCGTACGCACAGTAAAAGTACGCGGCGCGATAGTCTTCCTGAGTGCGTGACTACAGTGGGAGTACGCGGCGCGATAGTGTATCTGGGTGTGTACTGTACGCAGCGCGGTAGAAGAAGCAGTGCATGGGCACGCGTCGCAGCAGAAGGAACTCTGCGGGATACGCAGGGAAGCAGAAGGTGAAGTGTGTAGCGACGTAGGCCAGAGAAAGGAAAATTGCGTATCTGTCTCATGACTTTTTGTTGACTGAATTTTTTCTGTTGATAAGGTGTTCTGGGTTTAGTTCTGTTTTGTTGATCTGGTTACTGCAGTTGACTGCGAAATCTACATGTACTTGATGATCATTTGATGTTTATGAAAAGTGGTCCTTGTAAGAAAAGAAGTAGGGGGTTGTAGCTCCCTTCCAGGAGAGACTGGAAAAC
>APFE031119844.1:31638-53320 GCA_000404065.3 Pinus taeda | reverse complement strand
AACATGTTCAACATGATCCTTCCAAGACTTGTTGTAGATTAGTATATCATCAAAAAATACTAACACAAATTTTCTGAGTGGTTTGAAAATTGAATTCATCAAACCTTGAAATGTTGAAGGTGCATTAGTAAGGCCAAAAGGCATGACCAAAAATTCATAATGACCCTCATGAGTTCTAAATGCTGTTTTTGGAATGTATTTAGTCTTAATTCTAATTTGATGATATCCTGAATGAAGATCCAACTTGGTGAAGTAAATTGATCCATGCAATTCATCCAATAATTCATCAATGACAAGAATGGGAAATTTATCTTTAATAGCGAACTTGTTGAGCTCCTTGTAATCTGGATACATGTGCCATGATCCATCCTTCTTGTGAACCAATACTACTGAAGCAGAGAAAGAAATTTTACTAGGTTGAATTATACCGACCTCTAGCATTTCTGCAACCATACGTTCAATTTCACTCTTTTGGACATAAGGATATTTGTAAGGCTTGATGTTTGGAGTAACACTTCCTCGAATCAAATTAATAGCATGATCATGATCACGAATAAGTGGGAGGCCTTTGGGAGTCTCAAATACCTTGGAATGATTGCCCAAGAATTTTTGGAGATCTGGAGAAATGGATGATTTCGATGCAGGAACCTCTAGTGAACATAATTGTGCAATTATGCCTCGTTGTTATTTCTTTAGAATCTTTTTCATTCTGTTAGAGCTGATTATCTTTCCCCGTTTCCCTGCCATACCCCTTAATTCAACTTCCTTTCCTTCTGAAGAGAATTTCATAGAAAGTTCTTGAAAATTAAAAGCTATTGTACCCAAGGATTGTAGCCATTGGAATCCTAGTACAACATTTGCACCACCCATTGGAATGGAAAGCATTGGGCTATTCAATACATATTCTCCCATGGATAGTTTGATATTATGGCACTTTACTGAGCAATTTATGGTTCCTCCACTTGCAACCATCACTTGACACTTTGGTGCTGGATATAGGAAGCAATTCAATTCCTTGGCTATCTTACAATGAATAAAATTATGGGTATATTCCCGAATCAATCAACACTATTACCTTTTTCTTCTTGATATGCCCTTCTATTTTGATAGTTTGAGGAGTGGTAATTCCAGCCAATGCATTACAAGATATGGTCGGATTCATTTCTTCTTTTTCTAGTGTTTGTTCTTGGTGCATATCCTCTTCTTTTGACGTTTATTATTCCTTTTCTTCCTCCTCTTCACAATCTATGTAAAATAATTTCTTCTCAGCACACTTATGACCTTTAGTGTATTTGCTATCACAACTGTAACAAAACCCTTTTTCTATTTTTTCTTCTAGTTGTTGTGGTGTCAACATTGTAGGTTGTGGATGGCTAGTGGCAACAAAACTTCCATCTTTATGATTGTGAGTGGTAGGCTTCCTTGTTGCCATAATTTTGCTTTCCAATTTGAATGCCTTCTCCAATGAATCTGGTTCCCAAAGGCGAAACTCGTGTTGGATGTTATATTTTAAAGTCCCTATGAACACATCAATCCTATGCTCCTTTGGAATATATTTTACCCTTATATTCAATTTTTTGAAGTCCTCAATGTGCTCCATCATTAAACCCTTTTGTTTGAGATTTATCAATTGGACTAAAAAAGTCTTGCTTTTTGTATCCTAAAAATGTGCATCATTTATCCATAAAAAATAGCCCAAGGACAATTTGTTTACGAGAGAAAGCCATCAATACCATACAAACTGATTTGGTTCCAATATAATTTGCAATGCGTAACTTTTGTGTGTTTTTCACATTATGGAAATCAAAAAAATTGCTCCATCTGTAGTATCCCATGTTTCGGGATCCTTGCCATCAAAACTTCCTCATATCAATTTGGACATGGTGGTCTTCGATCCAATGTTAGTGAGTCTATGAGATCATGATTAACATTTATTTTGTTACTCATCATGAGTTTCCTTTACTACCCTTTCACCATTAGTAAGCATTTCTTGTAGAAACTTTGTCAAATCTATCTTCAAATTTGTCTTCAAATCTTCCATGCCTTTCTTTAAATCATCCATCTTAGCTTCCATGCCATCCATCTTAGCTTCCATGCTATCCATCTTAGCTCTCACGTCATTCATCTTAGCTTCTACGCCTTTCTTTAAACCATCCATCTTAGCTTTCACGCCATTCATCTTAGCTTCTATGCCTTTCTTTAAACCATCCATCTTAGCTTCCACGATGACTTAAGTATAGACCGGTTCAGTAGAGCGAACCTATACTACATGCCGCAGGTCATCGTTTCAACCTTAGGTTCTGAAAATGATACCCAAAAAACTACAGTCCGTCCTCTTTCTGTAACTTCTTATGTAACTTCAATTTGATGCTCAAAGCGAAAGTTATGATGATTTTCCCAAGGTCATCTGTTTGGAATGTAATTTGGGGTTTGCAAAAACCCTAACTTCCTCAGATTATATCTCTGCAAATATAGCGAGTCAAGATCAAAAGTTCAGGCTTGAGGTTCCGCGAGATTTCCTCTCAATTGGGTTTTTTTTTTTAAGCTTCTGAACCATCATAGAAAAAAGTTATAGTGAAAATTCCACAATGATATGTTTGGAGCAGAGAAACCCTAGAATCCAAAGCTATGATACCAAATGTTATGAAACCAGCTCACAAAAAGATAGAAAATATAGATCAACGCCCTAGAAATAAGCCTCTTCGAGGGGGAAACCTCCTTTTCATTACACAAATGAACAATTCTTAGATGATTCAAATAAAAAAACCTCCTTTCCATATATAGGAGTCTAAGGGGTCACAATATAACCAAAGACGACCTAATAATAATAATATAAAGGCACAATAATAAGAATATGGGGACAATAGGGGCACAACAATAATAATAAGGGATACAACGACAATAGTGATGGGGGAATCACTAGTATTATAGGGACCTAACACCTCCATAGAGAATTTCTCTTTTACTTCCATTGTCTCCTTCTTATGAGAGGAATTCCCTTTTGTGTCCTTCTTTTATTTCAAGAGATTTTCCTGACATTTCTTCAGAAAATATCTTGTTTTATGGGTTGTTGCAAACGATGAAAGGGTTGTTTCTCAAACTATTCTAAAAAGGGAAAATGAATCCAAGTTTTATTTTTCTTCTTTAATTCCTCTTTCTTCGGTATTTTAGTTAACCCATGATGAAACAAAACGGTTTCAACATATTTTGGTGAGCTTACATGATTTTGGCCATCTTAGTCAAGCTTTTTAAGAGATAAAAAGGAAGGCTCATTTTTCGTCCTTCCTAAAGCATGAGAGAAAATGTAGATGATATCTAAATATGAAAAAGTCCCTTCTTTTAAAGGTGATATATTTATGTACCAGGTAAAGAGTTTCATGCCATTCTTCTTTGATCCAATACTGACCCACTCCTTTGCTCCAACTGGGGTTGCAGTGTTCTCGCACTAGAAATTGATTGCAATCAAACTCTTTAACTGAATTATTAAAGCAACAATCCCCACCTTGAGGGAGACCATTTCTCTAAGAAATTGATTCTTTTAAGATGATAAGGCCCAATTGTTTTAACCGAGCTATGTTCTTGTTGAATATTTCTACAAAGGCTCTAGTCACTTTGGAGTTATACCACTGAAACTTCTCATAGAAAGGAATCTGCCCTACCTTCTCAAATAATTTCCTTCCTTGCAAGAAATTGTTAATAAAATCAACCCCACTCGGTTCATACTGCGACACTAGAGTCTTCGACACACTGGTTCCGTGTGTGAGAGATCAATTCGTTCTCAGCTCCTTACCACTGTGTAATATCGGATAAGGAAGGGTGAAAAAATATAATGATTTAACATGTTTCTATTATCCCTTAGTTGGTGGGTTAAATGAGGGTTTCATTGATTTGACGTAATTCAAGTCATTAGAGCACATGGATATGTGTAGGTGTATTTGGGATGAAGGTGACGGGATGAGATGGAAGTGTAGGTGAATAGTACATCAATAGTTAGTCGTTTGATCCAGGTGGATGTTGGTGGCCACCCACCTATCCCGCTTGGACCCCCACAATTGTCTCTTTTAGTTTTTCAGTTTCCGTAATTGTAGCACAATTTATTATTTTTAGCAATTTTTTGGGTCTTAAACTTCCAGAGCCGTTTTGAGGCCCTAAACAACGCTTTTTGGGAAATCTGGGAGAAACATTGGTCCATGGACTGATGTTTCTCCTCCCAAAGTTATATTTCTCGGATAGATATTTCTAATGAGCTATTGTACGTGTCAAACGGAGATTGGGTGCCAAAGTACGACCCCGGGAAGTTGATGTACCAATTTACCCAAAATGGGGCCCACAATTTGGCGTTTCATCTTCTCAGGTTAGGTTTTTGGATGTTTAGGGTTTTTCCACTGTTTCTCAACAATAAAAAGGCCTTCGAGCCTCATTGTAACATAGTTTAGAGGCATGTAGCCACCACATCTCTTCTTAGAGATAAGCTACCATCACCCTAGCTAGTTTATTTCCATTTCTGTTTGTAAGCATATTTCAATATTTTACATTAATGAAATGAAGCATTATTTTCGCTGCATATCTATATTTATGGTTATATTTTTAATTTGTTGCGTTCTTATATAAATTTGGATCAGTGGTATGAGAGCGGTCTTCTCTTTCTCTGTCTTTGCATGTCCCCAATGAGGTTGAGATATAAGGAGTTAGGGCTTGAACTGGTCAAACCTTTGCAAGACCAGCCTCGCAAATCCCGATGGCCTCCCATGGCGGATGAAAAGAAAGATGAGGGGCAGAAGATCCTATCAAAATCTTGCTCAAAGAGGCCCTCGAGCGACAAAGGAACGCGATGATGGATAGTTTTTCCCAGATCCTTCAGCGGCTACCCAGAGCTGACACATCGACTTCCAACAGCTACTCTGGAAACGCCACACCCTTTAAGGTACAAGTTAATTTTGAAATCCCAATATTTGAAGGTCAAATAGACGCAGATGTGGTAGACAAATGGTTAAATCTGCTAGAAGGGTATTTTTACTTTCATGATTTTTCCAGTCAGGAAAATATTATTTTCGCTCTTCTCAAAGCAGCCCCCCCACGTCAAGGATTAGTGGGAAACCTACTGCGAGCAGAAGGATGAAAGTACAGGCTCACTGTTCTCAGCCGCACTCACTTGGAATTCATTCTCAGATGCCATCAAGGAGTAGTACTACCTTGTCAAAAGCTATGAGGAAAAATACATCAAGTGGACCATGCTGCGATAGGGAAGAGACCAAGATGTGCCGAAGTTCACAAACATTTTTCATACCCTTCGCACACAGTTGGGTATCAAGGACTCTGAGCTACATTTGGTACTCAAATACCGTGACTGTCTACACAGATACATCCAGGAAGAGATGGAGTTCCTGAACATCTCTTCGCTTGGCACGACGTACCGATACGCTGTCAAAATCGAGCAAAAGTTCAAACAGAAGAAGCGAGACTCTGGATCTGTGAATCCGAAGAACAAAGGACAAAGCCAAGGCGGGGTGACCCAGGACAACCCGTCAAAGCCACAAGAAAAGAACAACACCATGAAGTCAAAGAAGGACACAGGAAAGTGGTGTGAATTCCACAAGAGCCCCACTCACAACACAAGTGAGTGTCGAACCAAGCAATCGCTTGTGGCTGAGTTGAAGGCTTTAGAATCAGATGTATGTTCTGACCCTGAGTCAGAACCCGACAAGGGGAATGGAAAAGGGAAGCAGATCATTGATGCAGAGCCTAGCATCACTGTTGTCACCGCCAAGATCTAGAAGAATGAGCTCGAAGATCTAGAGGAGGGGGAATGTCTTTTCCACTCATAGATGTGGGTGAAGGGTTCACCGCCACAATTCATTGTTGATAGTGGAAGCCAAAAGAACCTCATTTCAGCAGAGGTTGTGAAGCGGTTGGGCCTACCAACTACACCAAACCCGTAGCCATACAGTATTGAGTGGTTTCACGAAGGACGAGATCTCCGAGTCTGCCAGTAATGCCGCCTTCCCTAAAACATCAAGCCCTTCATAGGTGAGGTATTATGTGATGTTGCACCACTTGATGTTTGTGATGTCTTACTAGGCCAGCCATACTTGTGGAGGCGACATGATGTGGATGAGTCAAGGCCTCACGCTGACATTATTTCTCTGTGTAATTCATTATACGGGATACTAGAGGTAGTCCCACCTACTGCCACCTCTTTGATCACTGCTAAGAAATGCAACAAGCTCATCTCTGAGACTAGGAAATTCATTTTCTGTCTGGTTCGCTTCCAAAGTAAGGGGAAGATCGTCACCACATCCATGACCCCTGCGAAGGGTTCCTCCACGCAGAAATAGCCACAGAGGCATACGGTCATGAAAGAACGCAGGAACAACTTCTCCTCACCCACAGGGGTACCACACAAGTTTTAGGTGGGTGACAAAGTTTGGTTGCATCGGCAGAAAGAATGGCTTACCAGAACCCATCAGAAGCTCAGACCACACCGACATGGTCCTTACACCATTACCAAGGTTGTGGGAAACAATGCTTTGGAGCACAACATTCCCTCATTCCTTCGCCTACACCAAGTGTTCAATGTGTACCCCCCTTGACCATGCTTCCCACCATTACTGGACACATCCGAGATTGTAGAACAACTCACCAGGGACCAAGTTTAGCAGATGGAGGAACTCAAAAAAATGGGGACCATTGCTTCCTAAGGGGGGAGGAATGATCCAAGTGGGATAGGTATCCACCCACCTATCCCACTTGGACCCCCACAAATGTCTCTTTCAATTTTTCAGTTTATGTAATTATAGCACAATTTACTATTTTTAGTAGTTTTTTCGGGTCCTGAACTTCCGAAGCCGTTTAGAGGCCCTAAAGGATGATTTTTGGGAAATCTATGAGAAACATGGGTCCAAGGACCGATGTTCCTCTTCCCAAAGTTTTATTTCTCGGATAGATCTTTCTAACGAGCTATTGTATATGTAAAACAAAGGTTGGGTGCCAAAGTTATGACCCCGGGAAGTTGATGTACCAATTTACCCAAAACGGGGCCCACCGTTTGGTGTTTCATCTTCTCGGGTTAGGTTTTTGGATGTTTATGGTTTTCCGTTGTTTCTCAACAATAAATAGGCCTTTGAGCCTCATTGTAACACAGTTCAGAGGCATGTAGCTGCCACATCTATTCTCAGAGATAAGCTACTATCGCCCTAGCTAGTTTATTTCCATTTCTGTTTGTAAGCATATTTCAGTATTTTACATTAATGAAATGAAGCATTATTTCCACTACATATCTGTATTTATGGTTATTTCTGTAATTTGTTGTGTTCCTGTATAAATCCGGATCAGTGGTATCATAGTGATTTGCTCTTTCTCTGTCTTTGCATGTCCCCAACAAGGTCAGGCTATAAGGAGTTAGGGCTTGATCTGGTCAAACCTTTGCAAGAATAGCCTCACAAATCCCGACGGCCTCCCATGGTGGATGAAAAGAAAGACGAGGAAGCAGGAGATCCTATCAAAATCTTGCTTGAAGAGGCCCTCGAGTGACAAAGGAACGAGATGATGGAGAGTTTTGCCCAGATCCTTCAGCGGCTACCCAGAGGTGACGCATCGGCTTCCAACAAATACTCTGGAAATGCCACACCCTTTAAGGTACAAGTTAATTTCAAAATCCTCATATTAGAAGGTTAGATAGATGCAGATGTCGTAGAGAAATGGTTAAATCTGCTAGAAGGGTATTTTTCTGTTCATGATTTTTCCAGTCGGGAAAAGATTATTTTCGCTCTTCTCAAAGCAGCCCCCCACGTCAAGGACTGGTGGGAAACCTACTGCGGTAGAAGGATGAAAGTACAGGCTTACTGTTCTCAGGCGCACCCACTTGGAATTCATTCCTGGATGCCATCAAGGAGTAGTACTACCCTGTCAAAAGCTATGAGGACAAATACATCAAGTGGACCACGCTGTGACAGGGAAGAGACCAAGATATGCTAAAGTTCACAAACATTTTTCATACCCTTCGCACACAGTTGGGTATCAAGGACTCTGAGCTACATTTGGTACTCAAATACCGTGGTTTCCTACACAGATACATCCAGGAAGAGATGGAGTTCTTGAACATCTCCTCACTCAGCACGACATGTCGATACGCTGTCAAAATCGAGCAAAAGTTTAAACATAAGAAATGAGACTTTGGATCTGCGAATCCGAAGAACAAAGGACAAAGACAAGGCAGGGTGACCGAAGACAACCTGTCAAAGATGCAAGAAAAGAACAACACCATGAAGTCAAAGAAGGACACAGGAAAGTGGTGTGAGTTCCACAAGAGCCTCACTCACAACACAAGTGAGTGTCGAACCAAGCAATTGCTGGTGGCTGAGTTGAAGGCTTCAGAATATATGCATGTTCCGACCCTGAGTCAGGACCCGACAAGGGGAATGGAAAAGGGAATCAGATCATTGATGTGGAGCCCAACGTTACTATTTCCATAGCCAAGATCCAGAAGAATGAGCCCGGATATCCAGAGGAGGGGGAACGTCTTTTCCACTCACAGATATGGGTGAAGAGTTTGCCGTTACAATTCATTGTTGACAGTGGAATCTAAAAGAGCCTCATTTCAGTAGAGGTTGTGAAGCAGTTGGGCCTACCGAGTACACCACACCTGCAACCGTACAGTATCAGGTGGCTTCACGAAGGACAAGATCTCCGAGTCTGCCAACAATGCTGCGTTCCCTACAACATCAAGCCCTTCACAGACGAGGTATTATGTGATGTTGCACTGCTTGATGTTTGTGATGTCTTATTAGGCCAGCCATACTTGTGGAGGCGACATGCTGTGTATGAGTCAAGGCCTCGTGCTGTCATTATTTCTTTGTGTAATTCATTATACATGATACTAGAGGTAGTCCCACCTACTGCCACCTCTTTGATCACTGCTAAGAAATGAAGCAAGCTCATCTCTGAGACTAGGAAATTCATTTTCTGTTTGGTTCGCTCCCAAAGTAAGGGGAAGATTGTCGCCACAACCATGACCCCCGTGGAGGGTTCCTCCATCCAGCAACAACCACAGAGGGATACGGTAATGAAACAACACAGGAACAACTTCTCCTCACCCACAGGCGTACCACACAAGTTTCAGGTGGGCGACAATGTTTGGTTGCATCGTCTGAAAGAATAACTCACCAGAACCCATCAAAAGCTCAGAAAACTCTGACATGGTCCTTACACCATTACCAAGGTTGTGGGAAACAATGCTTTGGAGCACAACATTCCCTCATTCCATTTCCTGCACCAAGTGTTCAATGTGTACCACCCTCGACCATGCTTCCCACCATTACTGGACACATCCGAGATTGCAGAACAGCTCACCAGGGACCAAGTTTAACAGATGGAGGAACTCAACGAAATGGGGACCATTGGTTCCTAAGGGGGGAGGAACGATCTAGGTGGATGTTGGTGGCCACCCACCTATCCCACTTGGACCCCCACAACTGTCTCTTTCATTTTTTCAGTTTCTGTAATTGTAGCACAATTTACTATTTTTAGTAGTTTTTCTGGTCCTGAACTTCTAGAGCCATTTGAGGCCCTAAAGGATGTTTTTTGGGAGGATAAACATGGTTCGACCCATGTTTCTCTTCCGAAGTTATATTTCTCGGAATGATCTTTCTAACGAGATATTGTACGTGTCAAATGGAGATCGGGTGCCAAAGTTACGATCCTGGGAAGTTTATGTACCAATTTACCCAAAATGGGGCCCACAGTTTGGTGTTTCATCTTATTGGGTTAGGTTTTTGGATGTTTAAGGTTTTCCATTGTTTCTCAACAATAAATAGGCCTTCAAGCCTCAATGTAACACAGTTTAGAGGCATGTAGCCGCCACATCTCTTCTCAGAGATAATCTACCATCGCCCTAGCTGGTTTATTTCCATTTCTATTTGTAAGCATATTTCACTATTTTACATTAATGAAATGAAGCATTATTTCCGCAACATATCTGTATTTATGGTTATTTCTATACTTTGTTGTGTTCCTGTATAAATCCAGATCATCGTTATACATGTACAATGATAGTAATTGTTTCGTACATTTCTCCAAATTTAATCATATGTTTAAAAGTGGAATTTTTTCTTACGATAATTATCTTAAGTTGACCTTCAAACCTAATGGAGCAAATGTGCTTGGTACCTGCATTGTGCCAAAACTACTAACTGTTGTTGTCCGAATCATGGGATCTCATAATTCCACTTCTTAGTTTCATTCGTGTTTATAGAATTGAAAGATCTTGCAATAAATTATTTTGCTATAGCAATTACCAGAATTTTGCAACTCCTGCAATTAGATTAAAGCATTTTTTTTTTTTTGGATATCAGAATCTCTATAAATATCAATACTCTACTCTATCTATGATTGAAATATTCTCCTTCCTTGTGCTGTGATGCTCTGCAATTCTACTAACTATTTCCCATTTAATTGTTGATCTTGACCACTCAATATTCCTACCAAATTAGAAGATGAGGAAACATGACTACTGTGAGTAGAGTAGGGGATGGTCTAAAACTCTATAATAAGTTGTCAAATATACTCAATGTCAATAGTATTCAAACTCTATTCATTACCAACCATGAAGCCTACAATTATTGTGTAAGGTGAAGTCACAAGTCTTCACACATCTCATCCAATCAAGGTACACTCATTTAACATGTGAATAAAGGTGTTGAAGTCGAGCATGAGAAGGAATCATTGAATTACTGACCATTAACATTAGGTAATTTAATTGTGATTTAAGTTACATTGCATTAAAGTATCAATATAGGTAAGTAAACTTGTGAACTATACGACACAATATATGCTAGGAAATTAACTTTTAGTTCTAATGGAAATATTTCATAAGAAAATAAAGTTTCTATTCTAGGGGTGAAGAAAGTCATGAAATAAAATTCTATTCTATAAATCAATTTCAATATATCCTGCAAAATGAAATTAAAGGCAATTGAAGTTATTTTTGGGCAAAACACACACTCTTGATTCTTATGAAAGCGTAAAATTTATATTCTAATGAAAACATGTAAATTTTGATTAAGTGAGACTTCTACTCTAGGAAAGCAAGACAAATGTCTCCAGGAAAATAGTTGAAATGTATTCTATGAAAGCATGGAAATTTGTTTTAGGAAACCAAATAAACATGTTCTAGTAAAAACAAAGAAAATTATTCTAATAAGGTAAATAAACTTAATCTAGTTTAAGACTGATATATGAAAGCATTGAAGTTTGAAAGTGTTGAAAAACTAAACTATGAAAGAAAACACTTCTAGTCTAAGAAAGAAACTCTAGTTTATGGAACATGAACTTTAATATAAGAAATCTTGCAAAAGTTTTCTATGGAAAGAAATGAAACTTGATTGAAACCTTGAAAAAGCGTGTGATTAATTATTTTGAAATACTTTCATTTGAAACCTATTGAAACCTATGATGCAAATTATGTTTTATGTTGTTATGCAAATCGCTACAAAATGAGGTGATCTAACTATGCATCTTTAAACTATGATTGCGTGAACATTAAAGTTGAAAACACATATTTTTGGTATTTTATATATATCTCAAGAACTTGATTGGAACCTATAAGAGAAAGACAATGATCAAAACTAAAAAAAAACATCTACGATAACAAAAAACATATATAAAGGAAAACAGAGTAAGGTAAAACAACAAAACTACATTGAAATGAAAAGGAATTATACTACAATAACTAGTACATCCAGCCCGAAGCCCTTTAATGATCACATGAGATTAAAAGGAATTCAAAAAATCTGCACTATAATCAATAGTCATCAATATGAAGTGTTGGAAAAGGATAAAGTCTAGTATTAAATCAAATAAACAATTTTTACATGATTTCAAACTTAAATATCTATCTCCTCTCCCTATTCTATCAATTCAATGTATATTTATACATAGGGGGTATGAGCAAGTTGAAACCAATCGCCTGTTCTTTATGAACATACCTCTAATAGAAAGATAATTTGGATTTTAAGAAAATGACCAGAACACAAATTCTGAGAAAATATGGTTCAACGAATCAAGAAAATATCCTAGATCCTTCACAATTTGAGGAAACCTCCCACATGGAGCATAAATGGGCTATTTCTACAAAAAAACAATGTTTTAGTTTTCCAAAATTAATCTTCATTTACTCATATTTTATGTCCAAAGTTGACTTCTTGAATGTTGCTTATTTCCTTTGATAAAATGTTGGAGGTTCATACGTGTGAGCTTTGAACAACAAAAAACCATATTGGGGGTCTTAGAAGGAAAACCCATGTGCCCCATTTCCTTCTAAAACGGTGTGGAGCATAAGTGGGATCATTCTGCAAAAAACCAATGTTTTAGGTTTCCAATATTCATCTTCATTTGCTCAAAAATTACATCCTAAATTGACTGCCTAAAACTCCTACTTATTTCCTTTGATCAAATTTGGAGGTTCACACGTGTGAGTTGGGTGAGATTTGAACAAAAAAAATCCATATTAGGGGTTTTAGAAGCAAAACCCATGTGCCCGATTTCCTTCTAGAATGATGTTAATGCCTCAATCATGGAAATGGTTATTGAACAAAGCCAATAAAATTTCATTAATAAAATCAATCACAATCCCATTTAACTCATTAAAAATAAAGGAAATATATGATAATCATCCACTTTGAGCATTGGAAATGATTGTGATGTTTTAACGAGAAATTGTGGAAAATCGAATAATCAATGGGTGAAGGAATGGCACAAATGGTTAAAAGGATGAATGTAAATAATGGTGACAATTTAGTGACCCAATAGACCAGTTATCAAAATTGAAAGATCCCGCAACAAATTATTCTTCTATAATAGTTACTAGAATTCAATAACTCCAATTTGATTAATTCATAAAAAAATATCTAGAAATAACAATACTCTTCTCTATGTATGACTAAAATATGCTCATGTGTTGTGTTGCATTGTGCTCTTCAATTCTGCTAATTGTTCCCCATTCAATTGTTGATCTTGACCACTGAATATTCCTACCAAACTAAAATATGAGGAAACAAGACTACTATGAATAGAATAGGGGCTGGTCTAAAACTTTGTAATAAATTGTCAAATATGATCCATCTAAATATTCTTCACACTTTTTTCATTACCAACCCTAAAACCTGCAGTTGTTGTGTAAAATGAAGTAAAAAGTCTTAACATGTCCCATTTGATCAAGGTACGATCCTTCAAAATGCGAATAAAGGTGTTGAAGTTGAGCATGAGAAAGAACCATCAAAATATTAGACGTTAATGTAAGTTGTTAACTGATGCGAGGCCACTCACCTTTGATGACAATGAGTTCCAAGGTACCCCAGTACATATTTCAAGGTACAAATAAAGGAGATGATGTCAAGTCTCCTGCAAGATACAACGAAGAAGAGATATTGATGTATTCCCTCTGATCACTAGCGAGATAACTTGCCATTAATGTATGCAAACCTCTAGGTACTGAAAGAAAAGTATCTACCCTTTTATCCCAAATAATGTGTTGGAGTTAATGGGAAACAGGTCATTAGAAGGAGGGCCTTAAGGGATCCCCCATCAACTAATACGAGAAAAAAATAAAAAATTGAAGAGTTATGATTTAAAAGAATTTGTCAACTTGCACAAATAACAGATTTTGCTTGCTAGAAACTGGTTTTCAAGAAAAAACATGGTCCAACCATGCCACAAAGTGGTTTCCACAATTAGGCTCCATATATATATAATATAATAATAATAATAATATCTATTTTTAAAGGTCACAGCCAAGCTAGACACCAAATTGGTGTATGAAACCCCCTTGTTTGTGGGACAAGGACCCACCTCCGCGTAGCGATTTGACTGCTAAGTCTACGAAGGCATACATAACTCTACCCCCTCTGGTTTGAACCTGTGACCTCTTAGAGGAAACACATGCTCTTAACCATTAGGCCCATGATATATAATCTATATCTCTCTCTCTCTCTCTCCTCTTATATATAATATATATATATAGATATAGATATATATATCATGCCACTTCTTTCTTGGTTGTTGTAGAAAAATAGTTTTTTGGATAACATCTTGCTTTATTTGATCAATTTGATTCAACTGTAATAACCTTTGTTGTTGTGCCTCTATCAAATTCATTCCTAGATGGGCTATAGTCTGAAATGTCTTGAGCTGAAATTCTATAGGAATGAGGACATGTTTCCTGTTGACCAATTCATAAGGGGTACATCTTGTGGTACTTTGCTAAGTTGTCTTGTAAGCCCAAAGTGCTTCAGTCAACCAATCTACCCAATCCTTGTGATGAATCTGCACCATTTTTGTTAGAACGAATTCCAATACCTTATGGTGGACTCCACTTGACCTTTCACTTGAGCGTGTTATGGTATAAAAGTTATATGTCTAATTTTATACTACTATGTGGTGGATTTAATAAGTCTAGATGTAAATTGTGTCCCCCAATCCATGACAATATCTATAGGCATGCTAAATATTTATTCATAAATAAATTTTGCTACTGGTTGTTCATTAACTCAAGATAAAGACTTAGCCTCTACCCATTTTGTGACATAGTCAGTACCCATGAAAATGTACTTTTTCTTCTTTGACATTGGTGTGATGGGATCCACAAAATCCAAGGCCCACTTCTCAAATGGTTTAAGAAACACTTGCATATATAATGACATTTCATTGGCTTATGTTGGTCACCCCATTAACTAAGATCTGTCACACTATTGCACATATTTCTTATCATCTTTAAAAATAATGGGCTAGTATTATCCAGATCTTAGTATCTCCAAGTCTATTTTTTTTGTCAGAAAAATGACCCCCACATGACTCATTGTGACAAACTTTTAAGATCTCAAACATTTCATCTTACTGGTCACACCTTCAAATGATGAGGTCTACTCTCGTATGGAATACGTCACCATTGATCCATGAGTACACAACACTTATCATTATAATTCTTCGTTTCTCATGAGTTGGTAACTGTTCAGGAAAGTTTCCTGTTGTTAGATAATTTTCTATGCTTGCAAACCAAGGCAAGTGAGTAGACACTGCAAATAATTGTCCATAAGGGAAATTAACATCTACAAGATCAATATCACCTTCATTTTGTAATCTAGAAACCAAATTTTCCTTACTAGGTCAGTCCATAATTGTGACATTAAATTCTTGCAGTGATAAAAACCATGCCGTGATCCTACCATTGGTTACCAATTTATTCATCAGATATGTATGGCAGTGTGGTCGGTGGGAATGAATTCTTTGTGACCTATAATATAATGACTGAAGTTATTTATATATTTCACCGTTGCTAAGAGTTACTTCTCTACCAAAATATAGTTCAACTCAACAAGGGTTAGGTTCTTACTAGTATAATAAATGGAATAATAATATTGGCCTTCTTTCTTCCCATGGATAATCCCCAAAGCAGTGTCTAAGGCATTCGTGAAAATATGAAATGGAACTGACCAATTAGGCCCTTCAATATAGGTGCAACAAAAAGTTTATTTAAAAGTTTCAAAATCACCTTGACAATGGTCATTGCAAAGAAAATCAACATTCTTGGACAACATCTTAAATAATAGTGTAGCAGTCTTTGTAAAATTCTCAATAAATCTTCTATAGTATCCAACAAAACCAAGAAATTTTCTCACCTCTTTCTACATTTTGGGAATTGATAGTTGGGACAAAACTTCTATTTTGGTTGGATATACCTCAATTCATACAACATAAACCACATGGTCGAGCACTACACCCGTAGTCAACAACATATAGATTTTCACATTACTCAGGGCAAGGTGCATTTCCTATCATCTTATCAACACTTTCTTGATACTTTTCAAAAATTCCTCAATTGTGATATTGTAAATAATGCAATCATCCATATAAACCTCTACACAATCATGAGTAAGGTTTGAGAATATCCCTATTAGCGCTCTTTGAAAGATGGTAGGGGCATAATTTACACAAAACAAAAGGCAACACCTAGTAGGAAAAAGTTCCCCAGGGTAAGGTAAATGTGGTCTTCTCATGACCCTCCTATGCTATTTGGATTTGGTTGTATCCAATATACCCATGTAAAAATATTTTTTTTTTCTTCCCCCCCTAAGGTATCTAAGACCTAGTTAATGAAAGGAAGGGGGAAGTGATGTTTGATGGTAGTTTTTTTAATTCCCAAAAATATACACATACACACCATTTCCTTAACGGTTTAGGTATCACAACTAAGGGGGAAACCATTTACTACCAGATATTGGGTAGATTAAATTAGCATCAAGTAGTTTTTGTAGTTCCTCTTTAACAACTTCCTTGAGTGTTGGGTTCATGCACCTCTAAGGATGCTTGACAGGATGGGCATCAACATGAGAATAAATATGAGGTGAGAATATCTCAAGATTAATTCACTTCGTGTCGTGGTAATCGAAGCAAAGGATTTTATCTATTTTTGTAATACTTGGATTAGTTCCTTTTGCCAAGTATCGGTAAGCTTGTTACTAATATTAAAAAATTTTGCAAGACTGATTTTAGTAGGAATACAATTTAGTTCCATTTTTTGTGAGAAGGCTATTGTAGTGTTATAAAATGAAGACAAAACTATTAAATCACCAATTTCCTATACACCGACTCTTAAAATTTGTTCCAATGGAAGGGAATTAGGAATATGTAAAAAATCAAAATTACAAAAGAAATAATTAAGTTGATCTTCTTTTGTACATTCTTTAAAATTACTTACCTGATCAACTGTGCACATAGGCTGGACAATCTCTTCATCACTTTTTGAATCATCAAAGCATGAAGCTCTTCTGACTCCATGAGATATTTTGCAGGTAGATACAATGTTATTTGTTTTATTTAAGCCCTATTGGAGATAAACATGTTACTAGATTTGCATCCTATAGAGTCATTTGTAGTAGCAAGTCAAGGCTTGCCAAATATTATAGGATGTTACCCTATTGAAGTCTCAGATTATAGGACCAAAAAATATATAGGGTATTCACACAATTCTAGGGAAATAATTACATCATCCAACACTCACTTCAGTTTAACCTTAGATCTATTAGCTAGATTAGGAATAGTTGGATTAGGGCAAAGGTTGGGCAGTTTTATATATTTCATGGTTTGCATATTCATAATATTGATGGTTGCTATGAGGTAAATTAATGTATTTGGTATGTAGATTCCATTTATGTGCAAAAATACGATAGGGTTAGCACTATATATATATTTCTTTGCTAAGATTTTTTTGGTAATTAAACCAAAAATCTCTTGAATAAGATGTATAGAGGTTGGATCCTCTTTTTTCTCCCAGGTTTCTTTAAGCATAGTTCCCTCACTGCCTAGCATAAATAGGTATGTCCTTAAGGGATTGGAGTAAATATATTTTAATGAATAAATTTCTAAGCTCAGTGACCAAATCATATTGAGGAAAAACCATTGGTTTACTCACATTCAAACTTTCAAGATAAGGTGGACCTATTGACGAAGAAGGATATTATGGGAAACTAATATTTTTCTTCAAGAAAAAAATGGCACTACTATCAATTTTAGAAGTAGGGACCACTTCTCTTTCCTCTTCAATAATAATGGGGATGTGGTTTTAGAGCACTTTCCTAGACCACAAATGAATATATTGCACCTCCACAGGAGTAATTGTATAAGTTGGGAGGGGGTGCAAATCAACTTGAAAATCTGGTTGGGATGCCTTATTGTTTGGTTAGTAACATGATGGCTAAGTAACAGATTCAACCTAGGAGGTTGGGTAGATTACAACTTCAACTGTTGATGATGCATGTTCTGAGGTTGTTGTTGTTGTTGGGTAGGTATGTGTGGTAGATAAGGTGGTGAAAAATATTGAAATTACATAGGATATTAAGGTTGTGCAGAGCACACACAAAGTAGGGATATGAATGCATAGTCCCATAACCAATCCCTCACCACCCTTGCTGCCAAGGTTGATTTTGAGCTGGTTGTTGGGGCCATGGCTTCCATGATGCTGCAACATTCCAAGGTACATATTGCTATCATGGTAAATATGAATAAATTACAACAAATGATTGAAAGGAATACCTCGTGAACGAGGCTACCATGTATTTTTTACTGCTAATGACTACAATTGTTCCTCTAGTTGATCGTCTCATTGGTACATTGCCTTGAGCCATGGTAAGGATGAAGAATTTTCAATAGTGTTTTCTTCTGCACAAATAGCACAAATAACATCATTATTAAGAGGGAAATATTTCTTTGGGCACTTCTTCCGAAATATAAGACAAAAAAGAACAAGAGCTACATTTTCTTCCTCTTGTTTCCTTTTAAAGTTTAAGGTATCAAGCTGCAAATTGAGTGTGTTGAGGATGTCAATTTTAAAGTTCTCCAATAGGTTTCTTAGTTTAGTCCTAGTTACACCACTAGAGGATGCCTTTATATTTATGGGAAAACTATATTGGGGAATTTTTCCAGTTCTAGCTTGTCCTTAGGAATACCTCCTAAGATGTCAGAAATTTCATCAAAATAAAATTTAGAGATACCCCCTTACCCCATTAAATTAAGCATATTCATAGATTCTTTGGAAACACCCCTTAAAAAGAGGTTTTTTTTGTTTTATTTCTAGGATCTAGATTTTTTTGTCTAGCATGTTGATGGTTATATAAGAACCTCTCTAAATAGGCCTCCAAACTTTCATATTCTCTTTGTACCATCCTAAAAATTTCCTTTTTTCAGTTCTCTAGCTTTACAATAATCTTGATATTTTTAAGAAACTGTTTTTTGATAAACTCCCAGGTTGTAGGGCTACTTATTTAAGAGTAGCAAAAAATAATTTAAGTTTTTGTGAATCTTCTGAATAATCCATGCTACAACAAAAAATATCGAATTCAAATAAAAAGGTATCAAGACCTTCACTTACCAATCCTTGAGAATGTGACAACATTGAGGGAGAGATATTCTTCATATGAACATTTGTAGTACAATCAACAATAGGAAAATCGAAAGTTACCTCTTCCTCATCCTATCTATAGTTTTCTCCGTGGTTAGCTTTGCCTTCTCCATCCACCATGTTTATGCCCCAAACCAAACTAAACCTGGTCTCTAGTGGTGGAAGATCAAGTTCTATAATTGGATTGTTTTGGAGTTCTGATATCACTTCTCTTTCAACATTTATTTCTACCTTTGGATCAACTGAAGTGGTGGAAACATCTGCAACTATACCAAATACTGGTTCCTATCTCCAGGATATGTATTCCCCAAAATTTACTTGATCTTCTGGCGCTCTGTCTCCTTTCCCTTTTCCTGAAGTATTACCTGTTAGAAGGTTAGAATTGGGTTTTTTGTTTTGTTTTGTTTTGATAGCACTATCCAGAGTAATAGATTTTCCTTTGCCCCTACCCCCATTACCTCTTACTCAATTCATACAGTACCAATATCATCTAAATCAAGTGAGACAAAGAACCCATTAAAGTGGATGCGTAGGTTCTTACCTCTCATCTTACAATTCATGTCTCTCTATGTTTTAAGATGTTTAACACTGCTAAAAAAGTGTCTACAAAGAAATATATACAAAACAAACCAATATAAAGACCTAGTTCCTTGACACCTCCTTAGAAACAACGCTAAAAATGTTGGCAAATTTAATTGCTTAAATTTTTGTTCATTAAATAATCAACCAAGATCTTGTAAGCTAATGAGGTTTCAACAATGTATATGCAGAAATAAGCTTAATTGGTTTGAGTAGTAAAGAAAATACACTAAATAAATATGCTAAAAGAATACTCCTCATTAATTTAGTTGAACATGGATTCACATTTTACATGCCATAAAACATGTATATAAATAGTAAATTAAATCATCATAGCAATTGTCAACATCCTAAATATGTCCAATAGGTTCAAGAATTCAAGCAACACACAATGCCAAATAAATCAAACATGCAAAAAAAAATTCACTTAGTAGTCATAAGTTTGAGTCCTGTAGTATTTCAACCACCTATCAAATTCCCATTGTTAATAACTACTCACACCAAGGGCCCGCACACCATTATATATAGAATATCACAACTTATACTAATAGTGATGGAGCTAGAAATGATTACATTTGTTCTATGTAGGTAAAACATAAATAAAGAAAATTATATAACAATAAATCCTAACAACATTGCAAGTGCATCCCAGCATAGGTGCCTTTGTTGGTTGGGAGCACTGTAGGAATATAAGTTCAAATCACAAACTAATAAAAAATAGGGTGTTTTCATTAATTCCCCCCAAAAATTATAGAGTACAGAGTTTCTACAAAGTATGGCCCTTTATCCAGTCTCAGTATGTTGGCTAACCTTTTTCCAATAACTTACATCATTATATAGAAATAGTATTTAGGAGTTTGGACCACTAGACCCAAATCTAAGGATCTCTTACCTATACATCACTTAAATAATTTATTATTACAACCATGATGTTAGGTCCCTATACTACTAGTGTAACCCCTTATTGTTATTAGTACAACCCCCTTATTATATTGTTGTGCCCATGTAGTCCCCATATTGTTATTATTGTGCCCTTACATTATTATTGTTATGTCGGCTTTGATTATATTATGACCCCTTAGACTCCTATATATAGAAAGGAGGTCTTGTCATTTGTGTTGTCTAAGAATTGTTCATTTGTGTAATTTAAATGAGGTTGGTCCCTTGAAGAGACTTATTTTGAAGGCGTTGATATATCTTTTCTATCTTTTTGTGAGCTGGTTTCATAACATTTGGTATAAGAGCTTTGGATTCTAGGGTTTCGCTTCTCCAAACAGGTCATCGTGGAATTTTTGCTATAACTTTTTTTTTGTGACGTTTCAGAAGCTAAAAAAAAACCCATTTGAGAAGAAATCTTGCTGAATCTCGGATCTGAATTTCAAGTCTCGTCTCGCTATATTTGCGAAGATATGATATGAGGAAGTTAGGGTTTGTGAAAGCTTCAGAATTTCATCTAAAACAGGTCATCGTGGAAGTTTCACTATAACTTGTTCGCTACGAAGTTTCAGAAGCTAAACAAAATTTTTTTTTGAGAAGAAAGTTGTTTGAACTTCAGGTCCGAATTTCAGATCTTGTATCGCTATATTTTCAAATATATGATTTGAGGAAGTTAGGGTTTTTGCATACTCCCGAATTACATCCTAAACAAGTGACCTTGGGAAAATTGTCATAACGTTCTCTCTGAGCATCTAATTGAAATTTCGTAAGAAGTTACAAAAAGAGGACAAGCTGTATTTTCTTTGGGTATACTTTTTAGAACCTAAAGTTGAAATAGTCACATGTGGAATGTCGTACAAGTTCACTCTACTAAACTAGTCTATAATTAGGTCATTACGGGAGATTAAGAACATATCTTTATTCAGGAATCCAATTGCACTCAGACTTGCAGAGTTAGAAAGAGGTATCATAGGGATATTACAGACCAAAATTTCAGAACTTAAATATCTGAAAGTACAAAGTTTCTGTCATTTCAAGATCGAGATCCTAAAATCAAGAAAAAGCGAGATGAGGAAGTTTGATGGCAAGGATTCGGTAAATTGGATACTACAGATGGAGAAATATTTTGATCTACATGGTGTACCACTGTTACAAAAGGTACATATTGCATCTAATTATTTAAAACCGAATCAATTTTTATGGTATAAAGGGCTTTGTTCT
>APFE031119844.1:0-31618 GCA_000404065.3 Pinus taeda | reverse complement strand
GAAATGAATCTGACCATATCTTGTAAAGAATTGGAAAGAATTACCACTCCTCAAACTCTCAAGATAGAAGGACATATCAAGAAGAAAAAGGTTCAATAAGTGAAAGATCACATCAAGAAAGAAGAAATGAATCCGACCATATCTTGTAATGAATTGGCCGGAATTACCACTCCTCAAACTATCAATATAGAAGGACATATCAAGAAGAAAAATGTTCAAGAATTGAAAGATCACATCGAGCATCAAGAAATGAATCCGACCGTATCTTGTAATACATTGGAAGAAATTATATCAAGATAGAATGGAATATCAAGAAGAAAAAGGTAATAGTGTTGATTGATTTAGGTAGTACCCATAATTTTATTCATTATAAGATAGCTAAGGAATTGAATTGCTTCCTATATCTAGCACTAGAGTGTCAAGTGATGGTTGCAAGTGGAGGAACTATAAATTGCTCTGGAAAGTGCCATAATATCAAGCTATCCATGGGAGAATATGTATTGAATAGCCCAATGCTTTCCATTCCAATGCATGGTGCTCATGTTTTACTAGGAGTCCAATGGCTACAATCTTTGGGTACGATAGCTTTTAATTTTCAAGAACTTTTCTTGTAATTTTTTTGGGAGGGAAAGGAAGTTGAATTGAGAGGTATCCAAGGGAAACCTGTAAAGATAATCAACTCTAATAGCATGACAAAGCATCTAAATAAAGAACAATGGGGTGTAATTGCACAATTATGTTCACTAGAGGATCCCACATTGAAATCATGTATTTCTCCAGATCTCCAAAACGTTTTGTACAATCATTCCAAGGTATTTGAGACTCCAAAAGGCCTTGCACATATTCGTGATCATGATCATGCTATTCATTTGGTTCCATGAAGTGTTCCTCCAAACATCAGGCCTTACAGATATCCATATGCCCAAAGGAGTGGGAAATCATTCAAAAGTTGCAGAAGATCCCAGTTCAAACAATATTGCGAGAACTTGACAAGGAAGGAAAAATCATATTGGAACCTGAAGCAGTCACAGAACCGAGAAATCGACAGCTACGAAATAGATCAGTTCCAGAGTATCTCATCAAGTGGAAGAACATAGCTGCTGAAGATTCCACATGGGAGGACAAGAATTTATATAGAAGCATCAAGAACTACTCAAGCATTGAGGACAACAATTTTTGAAGGAGAGGGGCATGTTAGGTTCCTATACTACTAGTGTAAACCCTTATTGTTATTAGTACAACCCCCTTATTTTATTGTTGTGCCCATGTAGTCCCCATATTGTTATTATTGTGCCCCATAGAAGCCCACTATTGTTATTATTGTGCCCTTACATTATTATTGTTATGTCGGCTCTCATTATATTATGACCCCTTAGACTCCTATATATAAAAAGGAGGTCTTGTCATTTGTATCATCTAATAATTTTTCATTTGTGTGATGTAAAGGAGGTTGCCCCCTCGAAGAGGCTTTTTTCTAAGGCGTTGATATATATTTTCTATCTTTTTGTGAGCTGGTTTCATAATACATGATAAAAAATATACAAAATGGGAAATATATATCATAACTTCACGATATGACTTTTACAAAAAAACCACATCTTTAGGATGTAAGAAGATTTTCTTTTGAAAAAGGTTATATCCTAAGCTGTGCCAATTTAAGTGGTTAAGACAACCATTAAATGATAAGTCCAAGACTAGAAGTGTAACTATCAATTTCCTATAACGACTTCCAGTAGTTTTTCGATCAGTTTCTTTCATATGTTCATTATCTCTGCCCCCATGGTTTGTGCACTTCCGATAGTTTGGTCAACAACTAGTAATCCTGTAGAACATGTAAAGGTTGTGACACCCAAGGTTAATTAATAAAGGAAAGTTGCACCCAAAACACAAAATAATTCATGAGTAAATGTGTTAAATCATCTCCTTGTTTAACTTGTAACTGTTAAGAATGTGAAACTAACAAAAATGATAACAAAATGTAAGAAAAGGAGGGATAAAACAAGGTAGGATGGAAAAAATGGTTATCCAATATATGAAAAATATTGATCAAATCTAAGACTCATTATGGTGGATGAACTATGATAAGAGTCCCTCCAAATGCTTTTGTAGCTTGATTTGGTCCATTCCCATAAGTTCACTAGTGAACTATGCCACATGGATATTCATCTTGTCTATAAATGTAGAGAGTGCCATAGAAGAGAGCATAATATATAAACATCTCCCCCTAGATTCATTATGATAAATCCCATGCAGGTCATCAACAAACCCCAAAACCTAAGGCCTCAAGACCCTCCAAAATTTTTAAGCCTCATTGATTGAATCTTATTATACTTGTGGCTTAGATTTTTGATGTGTTTCGAGCTCTAGGATGATTTCAAGGTATTTGATTGGTTTGCCGTACTTACCCTATTAATTGAAGTGCACATGAATGCTAGGGGTGCCTTTTTATGGTATTTACTATGCTCTCAAGATATTATTTCCTAAATGGATCTCACTCATCAGTTTCATGTGTTAATGTGAATGGAATATTTGATTATCTCAATATACATGACTTGCTCATTGTGGGGGTTTCCTTATCTTTAGGTCTTACTACTTCATTGAGATATTTTAATTGATTATTAGAATGATCCTTGCTTCTAATTCGTGTAATCCTCTTTTTATTTAGGTAAGTTTGGTTGAGGAATTGTATAATGCTTTTCCTCTAGGGATGTGATGATTCTATGTTTGAATAAGAATGTCTTTGGATTCATAAATTGTTTCTCCACTGATTCACATGTATCCTTGTTGAAATTACTTTGGTTATGAGAAATTTATGTAGAGTTTTACTTGTGTTGATATTCTTTAGTTTCTCCAGATGCATGTAAGCTAAACTCATTGGTTTTTCACTAGAATATTAGATGTGCTAGAACTTATTTGCTTATTTTTTTTGCCTCTTTCGTGAAAGTTGTCTTTGTTGATGAAATAGTTGATGATTTATTTGATCCCTTAATTTTGGCCATTTATTATTTACGATTAAATAATTATGAGATATAGAAGCGTATTGCAAGTACTCAAGTTCTCTCTGCTTAATATCAGGTATTCAAGTGCTCTCAAGTGCACTTGATCTCTACTTTGAGTTTATCTAGATGACTAGCCTAGGCTTAAGTTTGGATCTCCTATTCTTTCCTTATGTTGTGTTGATATGATAATGCCAAAATCTTCTTACTTGTGAATACCTTATCGAAGTACCCTTGTTTATATTCTTTCCTTATGTTGTGTTGATATGATAATGTCAAAATCCTCTTTCTTGTGAATACCTTATCGAAGTACCCTTGTTTATATTGTGATAACTTGGTCATGATTTTTTCTTTTGCTTGTCCATGTAGATCCTTGAATTATTTACAATGATGACATGTTAATTATGTCATTGCATGTAATAAGAATCACATACTTAAGAATAAAATGAAAACCAATCAAAGCATACATAGATAAGCATCGTAATTAAGGACTTTTCCTCAACTATTTTACATCAATTTTTATATGAATGCTTCATCACTCATGGTCGACACATATAACATTAGACCGAGAACGATTATTGCTTGGATGAAGATAACATTAATGGATAACTTCTTTTATCTCATATGTCATCATATTTCATGTAATACTATTCTTCACATGCCATGAGTTAATGCTTAAATATAATAAGGAATTGACACTTGCATTATACATAAACTTGTGCACTCATAATAGCGCAACAAAGAATTATGAGCATGGAAAAGGTAAACAATAAGGAAATCCAATTAGTGAACAAGTGCAAGAATGGATTTATTTCAAATATCAACAATATGCCTATTAATGTAATAAATTTTTTTAGAACATAACTCTTAGCTTTGTTAAATTGGAAGGGGATCCTCATAGATTGGGATAAAATAACAAAGGAAAAATCAAGTTTGAGAAAATTATAAATGAGGAGATCTATACAGTGGAAAGATGGTAAATTGTTTTTTAAGATAATATCCTCTCCACCTCATTATGTGTGGTGTTTCTTTGTAGATTTGAACATCTATCTATGCTAAAATAACATAGAGGTATATGCTCGAGGAAAGTAAAGACAATCTAAAACGTTTAATTGAGGATTTGATTAATGAATACCTCTTCTAAATATATATTTTCATAATTTTCAAGAAGCATGAAAGCAATATGTGAATAATTGGATAACCCCTCAAAGATAACTCAAGCACTCGATCAAGTATCATTAAATCCTCTATGTAGTATAGTGAAACATTGGTTAATGAAAAGTAAGGAGTAGAATTCCAAGATTTAAATTGACTGACTAGGATGATTTATTTATTTATTTATTTTTATTATTATTATTTTTTTTCCTTTGGAAAAAAATCGTAATTTCTATTAATATATAAGAAATTACATTTTGCAGATGCTTGAGCATATGCATGTGGAGGCAAGTTGCCTATCAAGTTCAAGAGAACAAAAAAAAAAGATCCAGATATGTATTCTCCATGCAGGGAGCTTTGATATCAATTCATCTAATTCCTGTGCCTGTTCTCTAAAAAGAGAAACTGTATCAAAATTGTTTCCGTCTCTTCTCAGAGAGAGAAATAAACATCAAAATTGGTACCATACGTCTTAAACAATAGTTCAAGTGCAGTAAAATAAAAATAGCATAATATATACAAGTGTTTATGAAAAAAAATGGGCCTATAGCCCATGTTCTTGGAGATCAATGAAAGGTCTGTGATAATGTTGGTAGAATGTCCCATCGATCTCTTCCTGAATCAACCAGTCATCGCTCTGTCTAAGCGCTACCTCTTTGGATAGGAAATCTGCCCCCGAGTTGCGCTCCCTGTAAATGTGATAACAAGTAAATGAGTCAAATGTAGAAATCAATCTGCGTGCCTCATCCAATATATGCCTCAATGAATATGCATTGCAATGTCATGCTCTATTTAACCAATTGCAAACAATTTTGGAATCCCCAAAGAGTTGTAGATGTCTGCAATGCTTTTCTAATGCAAAGTGCATGAGGTGTTTCACAGTGCATAATTCAACATAATTGTTTGTTCCCCTCTCTAATCTCATTTGTATTTTGAAGCAATGTGATTCTTTCAGGTATAGAATGGATCCTTCACCACAACCCGCCTCCTGAGCGGATCCATCAAAGTATGCCCACAGAATGGTCTTATCAATGTCTTCAGGCTTGATTATTCGGGGAGGGGGATTGGAATCCTCCTCTGGTAAGAGGTCAAAGTCCGCAGTGACTCTGATCATAATAGCAGGCCAGTGTGGGATCTTTAAATTAAATATAGACTGATTCCTAGCGATCCACAATGACCAGCACATAAGTAATTGCATATTCCTTACTTTGCCATTATGGTTTTCACACCATAGACTCCAAGCATCCATGATGTTCCTGCCTTGCTAGTTTTTTAAAGAAGTATAGTGAGCAATGATGTAATTCCATTAATCCTTGATGATGGGGCAATTTAGGAAGAGGTGTTCAATACTCTCCTCATCATTTCGACAGAGATGACACCAGAATGGACCATGGAAAGTTATCTTCATCAAATTGAGACCAGTAGGAATCTTGTCAAATAGTATATTCCACATAAGTAGTCGAGCTCGTGGAGTAGCTTTAAGTTTCCAGAGTGCTTTCCAAGTAGGGTTGATATGTTGGGGTTTGTAAGGTTCCATCAGCTTGAGATATCCATCCTTTGGAGAGTATGTACCATGCTTTGCAAACGCCCAGACAATCTCATCTGGTCCTTCAGTTAAATGAATATGTGCCTGAGTAAGGGCCTCCATGTAGTCATACCATTCCTGCTGCCATTGTTCAGGTAGGTCCAAATCTTGTGCTGATTTCCAGGCCTGTTGTAGTATGGATGAGTTGATGTTGTCCACAATATGTCTGATATGAGTGATATCCCTATTGTCAAGGTGCAGTATCAACTCCGCAGGCAGTCTGTGCGCATTGCCACAGCCAATCCATGGGTTAGTACCTATGCGGATTGCATTTCCTTCCTTGATTCTCCATGTTATATCTTCCCAGATGAGAGGAATAGAGTTGATTACCGCCTTCCAGATGTTCAATATGCTGTTGTTAACCTTGTGTTGTTTTCTGAACCAGTCCATCATATCCACATGACAGATGTATTTTGCATGTGCTACCCGGGTCCAGAGACTATTTGTAAAGATGAGTTGCCAGCAGAGCTTTGCCACCAGTTCTTTGGAGAATAAGTCCAATCTTTTTATTCCCCAACTGCCTCATTTCTTGGGTTTGGAAATCGAGTCCCATTTAACCCATGCAAATAATCTACCAGGTTGGTTACCTTTCCAAAGAAACATGTAGCATAAGTTTTATAGTTTGTTCAAGATTCCTCTCGGGATCCAAGCTAGAGTCATCCAAAACACAGGAGTAGCTTCTAACACAGCCTTAATGAGAACTAGCCTTCCCGCACGAGAGAGATATCTATGATACCAGACATTTAGACATTTCTCCACTTTAGCAATAAGCTAGGTCCAATCTACGATCTTGTATCCATATGGTTTGAGCCTGAATCCCAAATATTTCAATTCATCCTCTAACTTCTGTAATGTGAAGGGAAAACGTTGTGTTGTAAACACAATCTCATGCTGAGTGCATCCAAAGGCTGATAGTGTAGACTTGCTGTCATTAATAATCATCCCCATTGCCTACTGAAAGAGATTGAAGATATTCTAAAGGGCCATAGTATCCCCAATACTACCATTTAAGAAAATAAGTACATCATTAATGAATAAGAGATAAGTAAGAATGCAGTTCTCTGTGATCTTGATACCAGCCATGTGACCCCTGCATCGTGCCGATTTGATAGTTTGCTTAAGCCTTCCATGATTAGTAGGAAAAGTAGAGGGGAGAGTGGGCATCCCTGCCTAAGTCCTCTCTCCGATATGAAAAATGGGGTGGCCACCCCATTTAAAATAACATTATAAGAAACATCCGTTATGCAACACATTATCCATTTGATAAAAGAATAAGGAAATCCAAGATGAGTCAGAATCAGTCTGATGTAGAGCCGACTTGTTCTGTCAAAAGCTTTAGATAGATCCACTTTCAATATCATGCCTTCCAATTTCCTCATCTGTACCGAGTGGAGGAGTTCCTGGGCCATGCCTATGGCCTCATGAATCTATCTATGCTTTAGGAAAGCAAATTGTTTTGAGGAAATATGGTTAGATAGAATAGGCTTTAGGCGGTTTGCGATGATCTTGGCAGTGATCTTGTATAGCCAGCTGCAGAGGGATATGGGTCTGAAGCCATTGAAAGAGGTAGGATGGTCAGATTTCGGGATGAGGGCTATAAAAGTGGATTTGATGGCTGAGGATAATCTACCTCTCCTTCTGGAGTCCTCCACAACTTTAAGCAAGTCATCCCCTAGGATTTCGAAGAAATCAATATAGAATTCAGTAGACCATTCGTCCGGGCCTGGGCTTTTGTCTTTCTTGAACCATTTGATAGTAGCCTCAAGTTCTTCCTTCGACACTTCCTTCGTAAGGTCCTTAACATCCTCCTATTCCATGAATCTTGGAAAGTGTTCAGCTGTTCGCATGATTTCCATGATATTAGCAGCCCTCAGGGCCTTGTATATGCTTTTAAAGTGTGTGATGGCAAGACTAGCCAGATCCCTATAAGATGTGATTGGTTGCCCCTGCTCATTTTGAAGCTTCCATATGGTGTTATTGCTTTCCTGCCATTGGCAAATTTGTGGTAGAACTTGGTATTATCATCTCCTTCAGTGACCCAGATTGCCCTGCTTCTGAGCCTCCAACTCTCCTCTCTATCCTTCAATATTTGTGTCTACTTCTTGATGAGGGAAGGGTAGTGTTCTTTATGTTCTTGTGATATGAATGTGCCATCCGAGGAGTCTTAATTGTGGCAATGGCCAGCTCTGCTTCATGCAATGTGTTGTCGTCATTCTTCCGCTTTTGATGTGCCCAAGTTATAGAGATCCCTTTTAGTGCTTTCAATTTGCGAATAAACCCTTCAGAGTGGTCCTCGTTTTCCCTGATAGGATGGGACTACCAAAAATCAGTTACCAGCTGTATGTATGATGGGTCCTTGAGCCAAGAAGAATTGAATTTAAATGGGCCTTTTTTCCTTTGATTGATGTCTTCTAGCTCCATATATATAGGGCGATGATCAATTATACCCCCTGTCCCAACCCATTGCCTGATGCGTGGATGGGTATTTAATAATGCTTCCTTAATGAGGTATTGATCCAGTGTTCTTGCCAAACTTTGCTCTCCACTTCGATTATTTGTCCATGTATGCTGAATCTTGGAAGATGGGATGTATACCCATTGATGATCCTCCAACAAGGTGGAGATCATATCAGATAAACCATGAACTTGAGCAAGGTGTCCCCAAGATTCACTAAATCCCAAGGAGAAATTTAAGTCTCCACCAAGTATGATGTTGTCAGCCTGCAGAAAGTCTGAGTCTAAAAATCTTCTCCAGAAGTTTGCCCTATCCAAATAAGGTCCATATACATTCATAATTCAAAAGTCAGTCTCCAATGAGGGGTATATATATCTACACCAATATATCCCCTTCCTCTCCATATATTTCTGAGATCAATAGTTTTGTTACAGAAACCAATAGCAATGCCCCCTGATCTCCCAGTCGCATCCAGAGCATGAAAAGTCCAATTCGGCATCCAAGAATTCCCGACTAGGATGATAATTGAATGTTTTAGAAAATAACTGTGATCCATAAAATATCATGGATATTCCACTAGAAAGTTCGTCACAAAAAAATCTAATAAAATTATGCTCAAAATATGAAATGTACAGTATAGGGGTTTATTTCTCCTCAGATTTATGGAACTGTAAATTATTGTTTATTTCATATGCATGCAAGTTCTAATTATGCAAAAAATAGAGAACATAAAAAAAAAACTCACAAATCATAAACTAACACCACATAACTTGGGAAACCCTTTTAGGAGAAAACCCAACTTGAAGTTAAGGTCACTCTGCTCTCTTTGTATGAATAGAAAAATGGATGCAAGTAAAAATAAATGAATCTTGTGGCAAACGGGTTTCTATAGTGCACAAATCCTCTTTGTTTTCTCTATCCCCCTCCCATCTTGACTACTCTCCTCATTTATGGAACAAAATGCACTCGAATAGAATGGGACCCCTTTTCCTCCTAGTGGTCTAGTTATAACATAACTTGATAACCTACTAGTTATTAGGTTTGACTCCTTCAACTCTTAAATAGAGTTATAATATAGACTCTTTTTGAGTATTCTTCATCCTTGTCACATGGATAACCCCTTCTCCATGAGTGATGGGGGTTGACATGGCATTCTCTCGAATTATGGTGGTCAAAACAAGAAGGTTAACTTATGGACGACATAACTTTTGCATATGGACTCTGATTGAGGTGATTTTTGTGATGTTGGAAATCTCTATGTGTGTAGATTAACACCAAAAGGTATTGAACTTAAGAAAAATATATTACCCCTATTTTTTTTTTTGATGGCTCAAATTACTACTGGAATGTTTATGACACCAATTTGCAATTTGGGTCTCGCAGGTAAAAATGGTTCTATTGAGATGATTTCTCCACTTTTTCCACTTTGAAAGCATCAAGATGGATGAAAATGAATATAATGATGCAATATGGATCACTCACTACTACAAAACCCCTAGGCTACTATAACTCCCTTGAACACACTACTGCAAGACTATTGTGACCTTGCTACTACAACATGATGGAGTCTAGAAGCCTTCTTGCAACACGATGTTACAACGCTAGTGATACAAAATTCTTTACTTGGTCCTAAAACAATCTCATCTTGCACTACAAATCACATGAGGTTTTATGCTGCAACCCACTTGGAAACTGTTGTTGCAACACACTGACAATTAGCTGTTGGACATAACTATTGCAACTCCCAAGAAGTTGGCATAGCTCAATGGTTAGTTAACCTCGAATTGTCAACCAAAGATTTACTAGCAACTTATCCACCCAATAAAGGAAATATATAGAGGTCGAGGATCATCCAATAGAGAAAATATGGCCACATCAGGAAAGTAACCCACTTACCACTTGTCGCACAATTGAGAGAGTCAACATTGTTTGGTATTTTTTTATATTTTTAAAAGAAATGGTCGTAACAAAGGGAAACAACTTGAGAACCTGAAGATAGTCATGTTTGTCCCTCAATTTCCCTAATAATTTAGGATAACAAGCAATATGTATAAAAATTTAGCTCCACTCGAGCCATAGAGAGGAGATAGAGATAGAGGGAAGTTCTTGATTATAATATGCATTAAAAATTATTTATATAAGCTCATGTCCCATTTCCATTTCATATTCTTGAATGACGCACTGGTTAATTAGTGTTATGTGACCACTATAACCATTACCTCACATAAGGAGGTATGGCCACTAGGTCCCCTTCCTTAGCTAAGTAATGCCTATAACTATATAGTTTGGTTTCCAATATTTCTTTATATTTCAATTAGCTCAATAAATTAGCTTGTTTCTCATTCCATATATAACTTAGTTTGTTTCTCATTCCATATATTGCTACAACTCATTAATCATGCAAATACAATACTCTGTTTTCAAGATTAAGTTCTTTATTTTGTTTCTAGTACTTTGTCTGTTTACTCTATTTTATAGAAATTGCAATGATTATTTTGTATGTAATTAGATTCCTTATAGAATAATTATAATTTGTATCTTTTAAATTACAACTTGTGGTTTAACTCCTTTATATTACATCTTGCTAGAATTTCATCTCATGTGCATTGTTGTTACATAATTTAGGATCATCTCAACCTTGAGAAAGTCACCTCTTTGATGCCCATGTGATTTACATCCTACCTATGCGATGCATTATACATATGTTGGGGTTACTATAATAATATTCTTACCCCCAAAAGGTAGAGAAGTGAAATCTATTTTACTACAACTTAGATTAGTAATTATATATGTATTTGGGGTTATAACAATAAGCTTCCCAAGCCCACTAGCTAGTACTGTAGTTTTGATTGCAAGTGTGGTTTGGTTTTCTCGATGAATTGTGAGATAGATTTAGTATCTTTCTCTATAATATTCATTTAGAATAATACAACCTCATTAGAAATTAACAATATTATACTAGCATATATAGACCATAATAATTCTCAATTTCATACGAGCATTGGATTGACAATTAAACGAAAAATTCCTCAGTTATTTGATAAATACTTAAAAGGTAATTGAATAGTCCATCATTTTTGACATCAATTCTAGGGAATTATCAATAGTATAATTGTTGTTTTATTGTTTGATTTAGCTACTCGAGTTTTTTTTCAATAGTGATATGTGTGATATGCTTCTTTCAAGTTTTTCTTTTTAATGATTTGCTTTAGAAATAATTCCCTTTTAATTTTTTCCATGCACAAAGTTAGATATTAGTAGGGTAGATTCATTAATTTTACCAAAATCCCCCATAAAACTAATAGTGTGGGTCAACCTCAAGAGGAAAAGGGTCATAATTAGCTGAACTACTTGATACCCACATCATGTTCTCTTGCAAAGAAAAAGAACTTGAAACATTTGTCTAGGAACTTGAAATAGTACAAGTTTAATCCTATGCACAAACATAAGTTCTATTCCCAGATGGTTTACTAAGTGAGAAATTCCACTCCTAAGAATTTATTTTTCTTGATTCTCCTAAAGAAACTTCGAAATAGGAGAATAAGTCTCAAGAGGAGATGAGCCATGAAGTTAAAGAAGAGACATCGAACTTCATTATATTCCTTATTCAAGAATTATATGAGGAGACCAAAATGAAGAATATTCCTCACCCAACTCCACTAAAATTTCATGGTCTATCCAAAAAATACATTGACACCTTCCTCTTTGAATTTCACATACTTTGTAGGAGCTATGATTATGTGTCAGATTCCTAGAAATTGAAACTTTTCTCTGCTACACTCAAGAACCTTGCACTATGCTGGTTCATGGGCCTTAGAAAGGATAACCCACACTTGGAATCAAATGAAATATAAATTCTTGGATAAATATCAATATTATTATAAAGACAAAGAAAGGAGATAGGAGCTATTTAGAATGGCACAAACTAAAGACGAGAATCTTGAAGATTACGTTGAAAGATTCAACTATAATTTGCACAGATTAAGGTGGGAAAGTTTGGATCCTAAGACACCACACGTATTTTTATTGAGAGGAATTTGAGATAAATATATTGAAATTTTCAACCTAATGGTGGAGGAGATATCTCTCAACAATCCTATAATCTCATCATTGAGTTGTGTCGAAGATATTCCAGAGGTACTTCAAAAACTAGTAGAGGACCCAAACCTGTATTGACAAGAGTTGTAAAGACTATTGGAAAATGGGGTTACAAGAGAAGACAATTGAAATGTGTTAGAATATTTTAAAATTGATATACTCAGTTCATTGAGCTCCCAATTAGACACATTGCACATGAACGAAAAGAAAGCGGAATCAAAATTAGTTTTGGAAAATTTCTATCCAAAGTGTAGAAGAAAGCATTTGTTGAAATAATATTTATTAGACCATATTGAGATATGTGAAGTGTGAAGTGATAACCATTCTACTAGAAAGTGTACATAATTTCTAGGATTGAATATTATCTACTAAGAAGTTGAGGAATGAGAAAAATTAAATGATTATGGTAGCCAAAAACTCAAAGTATGGTTCACGATTAATTATACTATTTTAATTCATATTGGAATAATCATTAAATGCATTATTCTTATCCAACATGGTGCTTTCCTACTCAACCAAGGATGATTCCTTCTCCCCAAGTCAAATTTAGAAAAAAAGTGGAAAAATCCCACATTTGAAGACCCTCAACAGTTTGTAATGCAACCACCCATGCAAATTATTCCCTCTCCATGAGTGAAACCATCCACATCAGTGCATCCTTGACTACAACTACCATCACAACCCATTCATAACCCCAATAATGGTAAGGAAACTCAAACATCCCACACTAGTACAAATGGGGCCAAAATCCAATGGCTATTTGTTGGATCGGAATTTATTGGCATTGACTATTCAACGCATTGGAATTGAGAAACTTGTCAATGGCATTGGGTTGAATATTCGACGCTTTATTAAGTGTCAGATATTTGATGAGATGGTATCGAATATTCGATGCCAAAAATGGATTGCCATTAAAAATCCTCTAACTTAGATGGGAAAATGTCGAGTATCCTCTAACTTAGATGGAAAAATGATGACGTTGTAATTTTGGATATTTGACGCGTTATTACTCTAGTCTGACAGGACCCGACCATTCGTTCTATCGGTATGGAGTAGAAAAATCTGATGATTAAGCGTCGAATATGCGACGGGAAAAAATTGAATATACTCCACCCTAGATTCCAAAAATTGCGACACTTTTCTGTTCGATATTCGGCGATTTATTAGGCTAGTCTGACGGCAGCGTCCGATGGTAGTCCAATTTTGTGCGACGGAAGTTTTATATATCCGACGCTTTGTTCCGTCGGTATAGTGTCAAATATATGATGATTGTCCCGTCGGATAAGAGTTGGATTTTCGATGGTTTCCACACACCGTCGAATATCCAATGGGATTTTTCGTATTAAAAATATATATATAATTTGACAACGCTTTGGCCCCATTTGAACTGGTGAAGATTGCACTAATGGCCATAACCCAAGTGTAAGAAAAAAAATAGGCCATACAACCACATGCTACCATGACACTAGGGATGAGTACTAAGCAACATTAATACATTTGATTTATGAATCACTAAAGGTTCTAGATACAAACCCTGACAAAATCTTGAACCTACAACATAAGTTTGACAAAATAACCAATGGAGTTTTAATTTAAAAACATGATATATACCATATCGAAGTTAGTCCCCGTACATACATTTCTCCCAACATTTGAATTGCCACATATGACTTATTGCAAGAATAAAATCCCTATTGTAATTCTTGAAGAGATAAACATGGTTTTTGCATTTTTTTTAAGAAAAATGAACGTAGGGTATGTATCAATTCGATCGATCGTTGATGTGCCGTCACATTTGTGAGAAGGAGCTGCGACCACTGAGCTGCGACCAACCATGGCGTCCAATGCGCTGCGTCCACCCAACATGGCGACCAACCATTGAACATTCTCGCTCTCACTCCAGACGACAGTTGGCTTTCATATCCTTCACAGGTAATACGTCCTAAAACTTCTCAAAGTTTTGACACCCGCTGCTCACCTTCTCACCAGGCCCATCCCGAGCTGCATGCACCTCCCATGCCAACCAACCAGATATCACCAAAGCCTATCTCCCCAGTGACAGACGTCTCACTCACCCTCACGCTTACAATCGCTGGCTTGACACCCGTTTTCTCAATCTCACACCCTTTGCCTCAGCCCTCATCTACTTATACCTCATTCATCCCGGTGCAACAGTTTTCTTCCCGGGCGCACCTCGCCTGCGGGCGTCCACCAACCACCCTCTGCTCGACCTTTCTCTCTGGTGGGGTCTTACTCCTCTCGCTTCTGCACTCAGTGGTCGGCTCCTCGGTTCAGGTCTGTCTCTTACGCAGATTTTTCTTTTGGTCTTTTCTTTAATCACTGTTTTATATTTTCTATATAACACACGACTGTCATGTTTTTTGGCTATGTCTCACGGCGTTATTTTCTAGCTGCCTTTAGCGTATGTCTGCCATGTTTTTTGGCTCTAATCTGGCTATGAATCTCACCGCTGTTTGCTCACTTTCTGGTGCCCGTGGCGTATGCTCTGTTATGGAATGTTTTCTTACATATTAATGTATATGTCTCTCTGCTCTCTCGGCTCTGGGATTCTACCAAGCAGGTCTTGGCATATTTAACATGAATCTCTTACAGCTTCTCAAGGCGCACTTCTCCTTCTACAAGCCCTGTAAGGATATCAGGTTTAAATTTGGTGACTGGTGGTGCATTTTTCAGTTTTACTGCTGCTGCTCCCCTTGCTGCCCCTCATCCGCCATCTAACCTCCCTCCCGCTGCAACTGTGGCCGGCTTTCCTTTTCCGTCGCCGGATTCCCCATTCAATTTTGACGGGGACTGTCCTTCCTGCCTTTCTTTTACCTTTCCTGACCGTATTCCTCCCCTTTTTGGAATATGGCGGCTTGATGACGCCCCCCTATCCTTTTTTAGCCCATCCCGAGAACCTTTTCCCCCACCCTCCTTTTCCCCCACCCTGTCTGTACTTCCACCTGACATTCCTTCTCGACCCTTCCCTCTCTGTCACTGCTGTCCCATCATATCTTCTGCCCATCTTCCTCTCCAGGTCCTCTTTCTCTTGGCTCGTATGGAGGACGGCTCTGACCCTGCCGCCACTGAGGCCCTTATAAATGCCACAATTGATGCGGAACAGGCCTGGCTTCATGAAACCAATGGTGGTAGCTGGCAAGACTCACTGTTCGATGTGGCCATTAAACCATCCTGTGCCTCATCTGACCTCTCCCCCCCACGTCACCCTCCTCACAAATCCCACAAGCCTGTCAAAACCACTGCTCCGCCACCTGCCCTCAGACTGGACTCCTCTCACCTGTCTGACCATATTGACAGTCTCCAACGCCTAGCCCTTATCGGCCGCTGGCATTTTCCAACCATGAACGACCCCGACATGCGCCTATGGATTGCCTCCCACTGGAAACCCGTCATTGGCTACACCCCTGTCATCTCCAATCTGATGAAGGGATGGATTTGCTTCCACTTTCTTGCTGCTGCTGATGCTGAGGCCATCCTTAACAAACCATGGGTCCATAAACGCAGTTTCCTCGCCCTCTCTCGCTGGTATCTTGGATTCGATCCATTATGCAACACTCCATCCAACAACCTCATATGGGTGAAGCTGCCAAACCTTCCTCTGGAATTCTGGACACAGGAAATTATGGAGGTGATCGGAAACGCGATTGGGCGTTTTGTATATGTGGACCCCTGGTGCACTGGGGAAAAGGACAAAAGAATTTCGTGGATTCTGATTGAACGATCTTACAGGGGTGGCTATCCTGAATTTATTGAGATTGATTGGCGGAATCTCCACATCCAACAGCGCCTGGACTATTGGGGGATCCCGTTTCGCTGTGCAGCCTGCCACCTCACTGGCCACTTGCTAAAAAACTGCCCCCGCCTCCACCACCCCCGCCCACGTCGTCCCCCTCGTCGCTCCTGTCCTCCCTCCTCCTCTGAACTATCCCCTCCTCACGATCCACCCACCTCTCACATCCCCAACACCTCCCCTGACCCCCCCCTTTTTCCCACCCACGGACCCTCATCCCTTTCTACCCCTTCCCTCATAAACTCCCCAGCGCCCCCCTGCCCCCCCATCCCCGAACCTGTCAACAACGCTGCCATCCCCTCTCCCCCCCCTTTATCCATCAAGGATTTCTCATTCCCTACTTCCCCCATCCCCGTTACTTCCTCCTCCCCCTCCCCGGACAAGACCCTCCAAAAAGATAAGGGCATCTGCACCTCGGTCACACCCGCAAACTCCCCCACGTCCTCCCCCATTAACTGTCCTGACAGCGACCTGGACATTTTCCTCTCCCGCAAATCCCTTGAATTCGAACCCCTCACCATCCACAAACCCCTTGGCTCTCCCCTCATCAGCCCAAATTTGGCCAAAAATATCACTGTCAGAAAAAAGACCCGTGGAGGAAGCAGACACTTCCGGGGCCGAACCACTGTCACCGAACAAGGCGTCCGGAACCTCTCTCTTATTGACGTCCCCATCCACGATCTCTCTGCCTCACAGCGCCTTAGAGCAAACCTGGCTGGAGAGCCCTCAAAATGAATTTTATCATTTCCCTGAACATTTGGGGCCTGGGCGTTGACCCCAAATTTCTAACGCTCAAAGATTTCTTTCTATCCTCTCGCCCTTACATAATCCTTATCCAGGAGACCATGCGCCCTCGTGAGGTCTCCCTTGAATACTTCAGAAAGCTCCTACCATCCTGGCACATGGTGGCCACTGATGCCGATGGCCTCTCTGGCAGTCTTGCAACCTTATGGGACCCCTCCCGGGTCAGAGCAAAGGCTTACAAATGCTTTGCTGGTATTATTATCTCTGCAGCTATCAGAGGCTTTGATATCCCTCTGAACATCCTCAACCTATATGCGCCTTACAGGAACAAGAATCAGTTCTGGTCTTCTTTTTTCTCTTCAGCTATTGTTGAGATTGAACATTTGGTCATCGCAGGCGACTTCAACCTTACTCTCCACTCCAACGAATGCTGGGGCCCATGCAGGCACCATCACCCTCTAGCAGAATCATTCAAGAACGAGCTCCTCCGTCACAATCTTATTGACATTGCCCCATGCGAGATGTTGCCCACCTGGTCAAATGGCAGAACTGGTAATGCGTTCATCGCAAAACGACTTGACAGGATTCTGGCACATGTGAGTGTCATCGACTCCCTCGGGATGCCTCGCCTCGTCAATGCAAACATTATGGTCTCCAACCACTGGCCCATTACCCTCTCTTGGACAGATCGAGGCGGATGGAAAGGCTACCCGTTCAAGTTCAATCGCTCTCACCTACAGGATCCCACCTTCACCACTCTCATCTCTTCCTCTTGGGCATGGGTTTCTGCTAATATGCCTTCTTTGCCTTTCTGCCACAAATTACGGGTCATTAAAAAATCTGTTAAAATATGGGAGGCGGAAAGGAAGCGCATGGACCGACGGGATCTTCTCCTCATACAATGTGAAATTGACCACATCATTCAGACCGCCGGCAACCCTCCCTCCTATGACAGCCGATCACGCATTCAATCGCTTGAGGGAAAGCGTTTCGCTATCCTTAAGAGACGCGAAGATTTCTGGAGGCAAAAGAGCCGAGCCACATGGATGCGCGCGGGAGACAAAAACACAAAGTTTTTTCATAACTTTGCCTCCTCCTGCCGCACTAAGAATGCTATCTGGCACATTCAAAATGCCCAGGGTGCCACTTTTACAACTCAACAGGACATCACCAGAGAGGCTGTCTCCCATTTCCAGGCACAGTTCCAGCGCAGGGAAAACGTCGATTTCAGGGATTATCTATGGGGTATTGAGCTGGCGCCCACCATTTTTGACAATGATGCAAACAATTCCATATATCATCCTGTATCTGAAGACGAGCTCCTACGCATTATGCGATCTTTTCAAAAAGATAAGTGCCCTGGACCCGATGGCTGGACCATCGAATTCTTCCTGCACTTCTTCGATATCTTCAAGGCGGATATCCTTTCTCTTGTTGAGTCCTCCAGACTCTCTGGCGTCATCCACCCTCACACCTCCTCCACGCTCATTGCCCTGATTTCAAAGAATGCTGACCCCCTCACGTTCAAGGACTTCCGCCCGATTTCCCTTTGCAATATCACCTTTAAGATCATTACGAAGGTCATTGCTGAACGCATCAAAGCCTATTTGGCCGCCTCTCTGTCCACTGACCAATATGCTTTTCTCCGTGGCAGAAGTATCCTAGATGCTGTGGTGATCACCCAGGAATGTCTCTTCTCCCTACATGTCCGAAAACAGGCAGCTGCCATTATGAAGATCGACCTCCACAAGGCCTTTGACTGCATAGACTGGGGCTTTCTGGAATGCCTGCTGGCAAAGATCGGATTAAGCCCTCCTATCATCAGGTGGATCAACGCATGTTTCGCAAATGTCAATTATGCTGTCATCATTAACGATCTTCCTTCTCCTTTCTTCCAGGCTCACCGCGGACTGCGCCAAGGCTGCCCTCTGTCGCCTCTGCTGTTCATTCTTGTTATCAACTCTCTGAGCCTCCACATCAATAGAGCTGTAAACGAAGGCCACATCAAAGCGGTAAAAATCTGCCGTCAGGTACAAATATCTCACAATCTCTTCGTGGATGACGTTCTCCTTTTTGCCATGCTTTGTAAACACTACTGGATTTGCTACAAGGCAATCCTAGATCGTTTCCACTGTGCCACAGGACTCTTTATCAACAAATCCAAATCCATTCTTTACCACAATGATGTGGATCTGGACGTGGTTCGATGGATTGCCTAGCACTTTGATATCTCTGAGGCCCCTCTCTCTCATGGCCTCAGATACCTCGGCTATTTTCTCAAGCCCTCTGCCTACTCAAACCAGGACTGGCAATGGCTCATCGACCTCTTTTACTCCCATATCTCTGCCTGGGAATTCCGACACCTCTCCCTTGCTGGACGTGTCACTCTCTCTCAGTCAATCCTTATGCAGCTCGCGGTGTACTGGGCACACCTGTTCTACCTTCCGACTGGCATCATCAAGAAGATTAAATCTATCACAGCAAACTTCATCTGGAGTGGCGGCAAACAGCGAACTAAATACCATCTCGCCAGAATGAATCAGATCGCTGCCCCTAAATATCTGGGCGGATGGGGCCTCAAAGACCTTCGCACATTTGGCAACGCCCTCATTTGCAAATCTCTCCACAGGGGAATTTTTGGAACAGGTCCATGGAGCAATTTAATCCGGACAAAATACCTCAAGGGGCGCCCGCTCCTCTTCTGGTATCGCAGGGGCGTCATTGGCATCCGGGGTGGCTCTGCCGTCTGGCGCAGTCTCAAATCGGTCGAATCTTTTTTCATTTCAAAGCTCAAATGGCACATACATTCGGGCTCTCAGATCCTCCTTGGAAAGGATCCGATCGCCTCCAAATGTGGCTTCTTTCTCCCTGAAAACATCATCTCTGCACTACACCACCGGGGCCACTTCACATGGGACCACATCATTGACGAATGGAACGACGCCACCCCTTCCTGGAAGTCTGCCGCTCAGCTCTGTCTTCCGCCCACCCTAGCGCCGACCTGGTCACAGGCTATCCTTTCTCTTCAGGCCGCTGGCATAACACGATATGGATCCCATGACTCTCTCCGATGGTCTTCTGGGTCCTCCACCTCCATTCTTGTCAAGGATGTCTACACCGATCTCTTTCAATCCACGGCTCCCGCACATGCCCAGCTCTTCCCATCTCCCCTCTGGAAAACTGGTTGTCCGCCTCGCATGACTTTTTTTGCATGGCTCCTTTTCCACAACAGGAATTTGACCTGGGACAACCTGCAAAAAAGATCATGGCACGGACCCAGTCTCTGTTCTGCCTGTGTATCAGACAACGAGACAAACTTCCACATCTTCTTCAGCGGCTGCATAACCCAGGATCTATGGCGCGATCTGGCTCGTCTCTACAGTTTCCCCCATATTCCATTTAATTTTGTACAGGAGGCGTTCACACGCTGGTCATCTCGGGCTGCAAAACTCCGCCCTCTCCTCATCATCACGGTCTGGCACATCTGGCGTTGGCGAAACCGGCGGATTTTTGACTCTTACAGACCCCCTCTTCTATCTATTTCGCCCGGCATATGCTCCCTGTTCGACTTCATCTCAGACGGATCGACACACGATCGGTCACCTGCGGCTCTCCCCGGTCAATGATTCCAGATTGATCTCAGAACCGTAACATGATTAAACCATGAATTTTTTTCACTTGCTCATGCACACCAATTTCCTGATTTTAAATGCTTATGTGAAACAATCATTAGTATATGTATCCTCCTGAACGATACAGCCATTTTAAATTTGATGGTTTCTAATGTCTTCGCCTCGCGGTCATGCATGTAAATGTCCCAATATTTTCATATGATATAAAATGAACCACGCTTTTTCTTCTGAAAAAAAACATATTTTATATTTATTTCAAACATATAAACATATTTTATATTTATTTGGAATGATTTTTTCAAGGTTTTCAAGTAAGATGGTATGATTTTTCATTATTTAAAATACATTTTTAAATATATCTATCTCAATGCCTGTTTCACAAACAAACAACAAGAGAAGTTATGGAGAAATTTAGTAAAAAGGTATGGGGAAAAGAGTTGGGTAGAAAGAAAAAAAATTACATTGAGGAATTCACCCTACTTGTGATCTACAACAAAAAGAGTTCATTGGAGCTTGCATTTTGTGGAGCCCAAATCTTCTTATTGCTCAATTAAGAACCAACTCGCATCAACTTTGGTGTGAAATAGGATGGTGGAAAAGCCCTAAAGAAGCTTGGGAAGAACAAGTGTGTACATTTTGCACGTCTGGGGGTGTGGAATCGCAAAAACATTTCATTTTCTGGAATTCGGAAAAAAAACATTTCATTTTAGAATGTGATGCACTCAAAGACATCAAAGAAAGTTATGAGAACATGTTAGCATTAGTTTGTTGGCATTGTCTTTTTAGCGAGGGGATTGTTGAAAGGTTGGGCCAGCTCATCATCAATTTGAATTGGGAAAGGATTGAATTGCAAAAAGCTAAAAACAAGGAACTAATGGTCTCATAGACTATTTTTAGTCTCATGAACCTTAAAATATCATTTCATTTCATTTGATTACATAAATGGATTCAACACACTCAATAACCTCCAATAAAATTAAATTCTATAAATTAAACAATTTGTACTCAATTTTTTTGGATAACATCCACAATGTTGCAAATTGAGAGAAAACATATATATATTTTTAATATTTTCCTCTCAACTTTTTTTCCAAAACAGAAAATCATCCATTCATTTATGTTAAATGGAGAATATCACTAAATTATGATTAAATTTCCCCACCTGGAAAAAAAAAAAATTACATTCATAAATTAAAAAAAAAATTACTGAATTTTTATTCTTAACTTACATTCCAATTAAAACACAGATTTGCTAAATGACACTTAACCTTTGCTCTAAAAAAATACTGGACCCTATTCAATCTGAAAAAATACTGGACCCTATTCAATCTGTTATGGATTGATAAAACAGTGATTCCATAAGATCTTTACAAAAAGAAGGAACCCCAATCTTACATTCCAATTAAAACACAAATTTGCTAAATGACACTTAAACTTTGCTCTAAAAAAGTACTGGACCCTATTCAATCTGTTATGGATTGATAAAACAATGATTCCATAAGATCTTTACATAAAGAAGGAACCCCAATCTTACATTCCAATTAAAACACAGATTTGCTAAATGACACTTAACCTTTGCTCCAAAAATGTACTGGACCCTATTCAATATGTTATGGATTGATAAAACAGTGATTCCATAAGATCTTTACAAAAAAAAGGAACCCCAATCTTACATTCCAATTAAAACACAGATTTGTTAAATGACACTTAACCTTTGCTCCAAAAAAGTACGGGACCCTATTCAATCTATTATGGATTGATAAAATAGTGATTCCATAAGATCTTTACATAAAGAAGGAACCCCAATATTAAAACACAGATTTGTTAAATGACACTTAACCTTTGCTCCAAAAAAGTACTGGACCCTATTCAATCTGTTATGGATTGATAAAACAGTGATTCCATAAGATCTTTAAAAAAGAAGGAACCCCAATCTTACATTCCATCCAATTAAAACACAGATTTGCTAAATGACACTTAACCTTTCTCAAAAAAGTACTGGACCCTATTCAATATGTTATGGATTGATAAAACAGCGATTCCATAAGATCTTTAGAAAAAGAAGGAACCCCAATGCACAGATTTGCTAAATAACACTTAACCTTTGCTCTAAAAAATACTAGACCCTATTCAATTCAATCTGTTATGGATTGATAAAGCAGTGATTCCATAAGATCTTTACAGAAGGAACACCAATCTTACATTCCAATTAAAACACAGATTTGCTAAATGACATCCCTATTCAACTTTGACATGATATAATTTAGGAGGCAAGCAACCGCGTTCGACCCACGTGCAATAATGGAAAAATGACCAATGTTATGATTGACAGTCCTGGCAACAATTAGCGGGAAAGAGAGTTGTTGCTGTTCAAAGAGGTGCAATAATACAATACATTAGTTGTTGCTGTTCAAAGAGTTGCAATAATACAAAACATAGTTGCAGCGAAAGCAAGAAGAGCAATAAACCCGGAAATCAAGGCAGCAGTACGTGCACGGCCTTTGCTGTGGATGGAATGGAGTACAAAATTGCAGTAACTTACCATTCCATTCATCCAGTCTTTTGCTCGTGCTTTGTTTTCTTTTTGGCCTCGCTTTCTCTGTTCATGTTAGGTTGTTTATTGTGTGTTTTGATTATCATCTTTTGCACTGCACAGATGGGATTTATAAATCGAGAATGCTAATCTTTCCTAAACCCTGGGAGGGAAAGTGGAAATCCAGTCTCGCATCACATCAATCATATATTGATGCACAGGAATATAGTATCGATCAATTGGTGGGACTGCCTCTAAATCATCTCATAAAGCACATAAAATGGGAGTGGGAAAAAGGAGATCGATTCTCGCCTCACATCACATCAAACATATATGGCTGCACATGGGAAAGCATATTGAGCCATTAATACCCAGGGTACTATATCTTTATTGCTGAATAATATATCTATCTATTGCTGAATAATGTAACTGATTAATAGCAATAATGTAACTGATTAAATTTAACGATAGGCATATTCTACCTCACTTATTAATAGTTCAATAATGGCTCAATAAACTTGTAAATATTGGCCGAAAATGTGGGGCTGTATATGCTAACCATTAAATTTTGATTTTGGTAAAATAAAACAATCAACGTATACAACCACAGCCCAATTAATACCCTATAACATACTCAATATTTGTTACCGTAAATATTAGGCAATGCACATGATTATCCATCAGTCGGTGAGAGTGCCTGTAAATCATCTCACAAGTTTAGTTGCACACACGAAAAGATAGTGGGCAAGTCATTACCCATCGTACATTATTCATCTAAATCATCTCATAAGTCATATATTCGTCGTATATTTATTCGTTATTCGTTGCGTACACGAAAAGATAGAGTGGGCAACTCATATACGCATCGTACATTATTCATCTAAATCATCTCATAAGTCATATATTCGTCGTACATTTATTAGTTGCAGACGCGAAAAGATACAGTCGGCAAGTCATATACCCATCATACATTATTCGTCGTACATTTATTTCTATTCACTTCACATCCTTTATCTTTTAAGATTCCTATTCCTTGGCAGGAATCTGTCCTATCTACTGCTAAAAGATAAGGTAATCTCTCTGTCCTATCCAATGTAGAAGATTTGAGGCTTAATGTATCATTATTCCATGATGGAAAAAGATTAATAAAAAATATAAAAAATAATCACATATATTTACCAATGGATAATAATCTGATTCCTCGTTACTTTCAGCTGTTAAAGTAACGGAGGAACAATTTTATCACCGAGAAAAAACAAATTTAAATTTTTCCCGTTTCAGTTTACTTACGAAAAAGGGGAAAAATTAAGACAATTAGGAAAAAAGTATTTAGCTTAGTTTTATAAAAGATCATATTCAAATTTTATAGAGAGTGGTGGATATTAAGAAAAAACAGGAAAAATTAAGATAATTAGAAAAAAAAATTAACTTAGTTTCATAAGATTATATTCAAATTTTATATAGAGTTGGATTGTGGGGTTACATTATTTTATGGAGTGTTAGATTTTATTGTTTTGGGTAATTTTGGTGATGGTATTGAAATATTATTTTTCATTTAATATTAGTGTTGTTTTCACCTAAATACAAGGTTTTTATTTAAACTATAGTTAAAAAAAAACAATATAGTCTATTTAATTTATCTAAAATTCTAGAAGGGACTTCTATGAATCATAAATTTGAATTATGGAATCATAAATTTCAATTATGTAATTAAGGAAAATTATAATGATTAAAATTTATCTTAAAGTTTAGAAAGCTTAACTAATCTTTTTAAAAAAATGGGGGTGGCTAGTCCTGTGAAGAAGCATTTATTAGGCCTATATGTACAATATATTTACCCATATGTACAATATATTTACATGTATCAAGGCATATAACCGTCACATCAATCAATATCATTCACCATATATCAATATGCACTCACGATGATACAAATGGTTGCGAACAACATCACGATAGTGGATCGAACACGGGCGGAGTGCGAATAAGCCAGCTGCCCCGCTGCCCCACTCATGTGCCTTAACTAATCTTACTTGTTCCTAATATGCAAACTATAAAATAATTGGTGATTTATCTTAAAAATATTTCATATTTCTAATGATTTTTATATAGAGCGTTTATAAAATTTTGGCCATATTTAAGGTAAAAATTTATTATATTAAAAAAATTGGCAAATCATTTTTATAAAAAATGGAAATTGGCCATTTTTTTAAAATTAGTCCACTTACTAATATTAGCCCCTAAAATTTTCCATATATGTAATCCACATAATTTGATTTTTTCAAAAGTTTGTAACAGGATTCATTTATGCATTCAAAACACATTTTAAATAACAAACAACCACAATCTAACTTAAAATTATGTCATTGCTTTTGGAAAGAAAAACTCAAAATGTGTAGATTGAACCATAAATTCCATCTCATTTTTAAACCAATAATATTGAATTTGACTCAACTTAAAAACAATTTTACATTTAATAGTTTTAATTTAATTTCTTCATTTTTATCAAAAACTATATCACTACAAAACCAAAATATTAAAAGACTTTGATTTTAGGATAAATTTGTTCGAATCACAATATTCGAAAATGAATTCAACTTGATTCAATTTGTATTAAGAAATTTGTACATATAAATACAATAATGAAACCTTTGGATTTCGTTTCGAGGTTTCTTGGACGTGCATTAATTGATTACATAATGCACCATAACCCTAATGAATTAGGGGTCCACCAATCCCCCCCTTAATCCAAACGGGTGTATATAAGTCTAAGAAGAGAGCGAAAATGCAAATGCATGACAACCAATGGCTGAATAGGCTCTCTAAAATGGTAGTTTTAAGAGAAAACCACAAACAAACCAAAAGGTGTGAGAACTCAAGGCCTCGATCAATTTTGTTTTAGGTTGATGACCAACTCTGGAACTATCAAAGCAATTCATGAAATAATTCGTAGTCTGACTAGAAGCTAAAGTCTTCTACTAGTGGAAGTGCTCCCTAACACAAACTATATCTAAACCAAAGTATTCTGTAGGTGGTGGTGGTTCAAGCCACCAACCAAAAAACGTCAACCAAAAGCAGGCTCATGAGGCATTGCTCTATCTCTGGCTACAAATCTAAATCTAGTTATGGCTATCTCTGGCTGTGCACTCATACAACATGTTCATGTTGTATCTGAGGCTTACTTGATAAATTTTCGAATGATGAAGCTTTGAAGTTGCTAATTGACCATCAATTCCCCTCGTGAGATAGAAGGTGAGAAAATGAAGAAGTCTTCACTACAAGGTTAGCCAATTCTCAACAACAATTTTTTTGGTATGATCGGTATAACTTCGTGGTTTTTGAAGACCATTGCCAAGAAGTGATCCATCTAAGGTAAGTCATTGTTCTTGCAAGAGTTTTGTTTATAGAACGTTTTCGTGAATGGTGAGTGTGCTTACTACAATGCTCACAAGGATGAAGAATAAAACACCGATCTTTCACATGACCAACACGATCACATGTTGACATCTGACAATCTGTGGCTGTTGTGTAACATGAGAAAGCAAAGATGGATCATCATGAAGGAATTCAATGCTACAAATCTGTATGGGCTTGGAATATTCTGGAATATGAAAGGACACATCCTTGTCATATTTGAGACTAATTATATTCTTGTTGTTTACAACTTCTTCCCAAGGTTTAATGAAGGTCTTTGGAAGTGTAGGTTTAACCTTCACATTTGCATGCAAATCCGTTACTGAAATAACTCCATTATTTTGATTAATCTCTAACTGCTGATGGAAGTTAGGCTCAAACAGGGAGTTGTTTTGAATAAGAACCAGTTCAAAATTATAACCCTTCTTTTGTAGTTCATCTCGTTGTAGATGAGATTCAAGCTCCAAAAACTCAATCTTGTCTTGAGCATTTTGTAAATAGGTTTGAATGCTAGAGAGAGTGTCCTTGTTGAATTGGACACTCTTATGGACATTAGACAACATTAGAGTGTTTAATAACTCTAACAAATCATTGAGTCTCTTCATTTTATCTAGCTTCCTATTAGAAAAAAAACTTGCAATCAACTTTGGGTGTTGGCTTCGATAAAAAACAGGCCCACTTAGGATGCAAATTCAACTAAAATGTATGAAATGTAGAAAGAATCAATGACATAAACATGTAATGTTTACTATTTTGAAGGCAAATTGATTACATAACACACCATCACCCTAACACTTTAGGTGTCAACAATTCCTTTTGCTCCCAACTATTCTTGTAATGCTCGTAAACTAAAATTTATGTATAGTTGTCTTTCCCACCATCAATATTTATAATACTTGTTGATTTGGTGTCAGAAAAAAATGGATGAAAGCGAAATATTCAAGGCCTTTGTCAACAACCACCACGTCCCATGATAATTCGTTCAAGGTAGACTATGAATACATATATTTCACTTGCACATCCTTGGCCAAAACTTGTCCAATATAGGCTTTGGAAGTCTCTAATAAATAAAACTTAACTCCCATGCAAAGATAATCCAAGGTAGTTTCATCATTTACCTATTAATGATAGCACTCTTGGAATCACAATATTAGAAAATGAATTCAATTTGATTCATTTTGTATTAAGAAATTTGTACATATAAATACAACAATGAAACTGTGAATTAATTGATTACATAACACACCATAACCCTAATAAATTAGGTGTCTAACAAAAATGTTCCTGGATTTGTCCACGGGGTCTTGGATATATATTAATAGAGTGTCCACATAAGACACTCTTAAATGTTAAGTCACACCTTCAATTCCCTACTTATTTGGATATTGTTCTTAGACATGACCATCATATAACCTCACTTTTGTCAAACTTACAAAAGTTAACTTAATTTAAATACAATTTAATATTTAGTTAAATCTTATTGATTATTTATTTTTTAAAATAAAAAATTAAAATTATTTTAAATCTGTTGAAATTTAATAATTGATTTTATTTCTAAAAAAAATCAAATTTAATAATTCTTTTTTACATTTTTATAAACTGATTAATTCATTTAATAATTAGATAAATATTTAGAAAATTTAAAAGCATAAAAATATATATTAAAGTCAAATTTACTCAAATCATTGAGAAATGAGCATTATTCAGACTATTAATTTATTTATTTATGTTATATAAATTTATATTTTCTGTTGATTTTATATTAGTATAATCATATAAATTAAAACTATTAGTAAATTTTGGATAGTATTAATCATTTCACATTATATAAAAAATAATTCATAAAGCTAACTAAATTATAAATTTATTATTATTATTATTATTAGTATAAAAATAATTAATATATTAAGTTAAACCAAATATACATTGAAACATATAGTCAAAATTTTTTTTTTCAACTTTATTATGGAGATTTTAAACTTGTAAATAGGCTTTGTTACAATATCATGGACCAATACCATGGCTTATCAATACCAAAAACCATAACTCATTTTATAACAGTATAGATCCATTTTAATCACAAACCTACCAAGATCCAAAGAATCAACGATATCCATTTTAATCACGGATGGATCAACGATATCCGTTTTAATCACGGATCTACCAAGATCTCTTGGATCAACAATATCCATTTTAATCACGGATCTATCAAGATACCAAAAACCATAACTCATTTTATAACAGTATAGATACATTTTAATCACAAACCTACCAAGATCCAAAGAATCAACTATATCCATTTTAATCTCGGATGGATCAACGATATCTGTTTTAATCACGGATCTACCAAGATCTCTTGGATCAACAATATCCATTTTAATCACGGATCTATCAAGATCCCACGGACCAACGATATAGAATATGCCTAATTTTTCATTGTTTAAATTGTATTTTGACGAATTTATTAGTATTAATATTTTATATTAAAAATTTAATAAATTATAGGTTTCCTAAAGTTATATTTATTTTATAACTAATGATTTTAACTTTTTTCTTTTTGAACATTGAATATTTTACTAAATGGTAATATTAAACGCCACATTTCTATTATACACTTTCTGCTCTATATATAGTTCACAATTGAAAATATATTACCTTAAGTATGGAATATTCTAACGGTTTATTTAAAATTTTATATTGATATTTATAAGAGAATATAAGTTTTTTTTTTTAATTAATTTATCTAGAAGTATATAAATTATATTATTTAACATAGACATCAAAAAAATTTATTTATTACCCCAAGAGTGAAATTGAAATATCAAATAACCAAGTGAGCACAATGAAAATGCAATTATTAATGTTTTATAATGCTTTTCATTAAAATTAATCAAATATGTATAATCATTTATGTTTTTATTATAGCAATAATATTTTTTAGTTTAAAATAATGTAAAAAAACACATATCAACTCCAAATTAAGCATATGTAAAATTACACATCACCCTAAAGTTAAATAATAGAATATTAAACCTATTTAAATTATCTTTAACAACTTGTAATATGCCAAAACCTCTATTAAATCAAACATCGAAGATAATCCAATAATTTGGACACAATGGATCTAGATGGCTCTTTGTTAAAAACTTATATGCATTGATAAATACTTTTCTCAATGGTTGAAACTTTGGAAGTTTCCTAAACTCCACACAATTTACTTAAAAAACAATTTACTTACCAAAAATTTACATTAAGGATATTCCTTAATGCAATTATTATTATTATTATTATTATTTTTAACTTGTTAAAAAACCACTATATAATCCGTTATATTATGTAGTTGTGAATCAATAACAAGCACATGGTAGTAGCGTTTTATATAAATATATTAAAGTAAATCATAGTGGGTGCGTTTAAATATAATTAATGATTTAATTTTTTTAAATAATTTTAAAATTAAATATAATAATAATAATATTTAATCTTATTCAAATTTAATATATTTATATTTAAAAATAATGATATATATTAATTGTACTTAAATTTAGTAAATAAAAAGATTTAATATTAATAAAAATAAATTAGCTCCACAAACTTTTTTCTTATTATACTAATGAAGTTTTGAAAAAATTAAATATTAAACTAAATATTTTGAAATCAAAAATAAATTTTGAAATTTTTTAAATTGAACTTTTATTTTCTAATTGGCTCATTTATGTGAATTGACTAATTTCATGGGTTTAAAATTGGATTGTGAATTTTTTATTTTATTTAAAATACAAAAAAAAAAATCTTGTATGCAACCAAGTGTCGTAACATATTTGTAACATATTTCATGGCGTTTAAAATTGAATTGTGAAAAAAAAAATTATTTAAAAAAAATAAAAAAAACTTGTATGCAACCAAGTGTCATAACATTTAATAAAAAGTACACTTATCAAATCTAAATATTCAGGAAAATGAATTATGAAAATAATTTGTCATTGTATAAAGTACCAAACCTAGTGTCATAATATTTCATAAAGAGTACACCTATCAAATCTTAATATTTATGCTTAGTAATTTATTTGTAGGCTTCACTTTTTTAATATTTATTTTTACTATATATTTAGTAATAAAAATGTACAGGGCGATAAATATAGTCATTCATATATTATTTTTTATTTTAATTTGACGATTTTTAATTTCTTGTGATTGGATAATGAAATTTTATATAAATAAAATAACGATTTTTTTTTTTTTTTTTTTTTTGTTTTTTTAATAATACTTACTTAAGCACCAGGGGATTGAACAGTGACCTAATCCACAAGGATATATTATGTTATATTATTTTTAATTTGACGGTTTTTAATTTCTTGATTAATAATTGGATAATGAATTTAATATAAAATAAACAACAATTTTTTTTTTTCTATATAATACTACCTAAGCACCCACGGGGATTTGAACCAGTGACCTATAGCAAGGAGTGCCTTCCATCAATCCAAAGCCCCATGGACATAAAATAAATAACAGTTGCGATATTTATTTAAATTAATTTATTTGCATAAACCATTTAGATTTCTTTTTAAATATAATTGATTTATAATTAATTTACTTAGCTAATGGTTTAAATTTATTTATTTTTTTATGTTTTATATGAAAAAAGTTGATTGTCCGCATTCAAATTTAATATATTTTATAATTTTTAATACAACTTTTCACATAATCATAATAATAATTTAATTTTAAGAGATATAAACATGATATTATATGTAAGGTTATTTTAAATTGGGGTTGATTATTAATATGTAACATACTCTACATATACATAGTTTTGGAGGTTTTTAACTCTATAAACATTTAAATTAATCTAAAGTAGCTATCAATTGCATGGTTTTGGAGGTTTTTAACTCTAAACATTTAAGTAATCTAGATTAGCTATCAATTACTTTTTACATAAGAAACACTTGTTATACCTCCCAAAAGCAAGTTATATTGTTTTAGTTTTTAATAAAAAATACTCGCTTTCAATTAGTTTTGAAATTTCTAAATAAATTTTATAAATTTCATTAAAGTTTTGAAAAACTTAAATATTAAACTGAATATTTGGAAAATCAAAAATAAATTTTGAAATTTTTTAATTTGAAATTCTATTTTCTGATTGGTTCATTTACATGAAATGACTAATTTTATTGTGTTTAAAATCGAATTGT
>APFE031119840.1:0-12336 GCA_000404065.3 Pinus taeda | reverse complement strand
GGAAGTGTTGTTTCTTCTAGCCTTCCACAACCTACAAGGGTTACACCACAACAATTGGAAGAAAAGAGAGAAAAAGGGCTTTGTTACAATTGTGATAGCAAATGCACTAAAGGTCATAAGTGTGCTAAGAAGAAATTGTTTTAAATAGAGTATGAAGAGGAGGAAGAAAAGGATCAAGAAACATCAAAAGAAGAGGATATATGCCAGGACCCAACCCCGGAGAAAGATGAAATGAATCAGACCATATCTTGTAAAGCATTGGCAAGAATTACCACTCCTCAAACTCTTAAGATAGAAGGACATATCAAGAAGAAAATGGTGCAAGAAGTAAAATATCACATCAATAAAGAAGAAATGAATCCAACCATATCTTGTAATTCATTGGTCGGAATTACCACTCCTTAAACTATCAAGATAGAAGGGCATATCAAGAAGAAAAATGTTCAAGTGAAAGATCACATCGAGCATCAAGAAATGAATTCGACCATATCTTGTAAAGGATTGGAAGAATTTACCACTCCTCAAACTCATATATAAGGACATATCAAGAAGAAAAAGTTTCAAGCAGTGAAAGATCACATCGAGCACCATCAACAAGTTCTCCAACTTTTAAAAGATAATGCCACTTTGGTCAAAAATTGAATGAAACAACAGGTAGATCAACATCATAGTGAAAAATGTTTTGATATAGGTTATTGGGTATTTTTACTGCTACATCTCAAGCAAGCTATTTATGAGAAGGAAATGTTTGCAATACTATATGCACTTAAGAAATGGCGACCTTACCGAATGGGAAGACACTTCAAGGTAAAAATCGATCATGATAGTCTTAAGTACTTTTTAGAACAACTATTATCTTTAGAAGAACAAAACAAATGGGTCACAAATATGTTGGGTTATGACTTTGACATCATCTATAGAAAAGGGAAGCAAAATTTTGTTGGAGATGCACTCTCAAGAAAGGATGAGGATGTGGAAGCATTGTTTTGTGCTATTTCTATTATCTAACCAGATTGGATAAACAAAGCAAGGGATGAATGGAAGAAGGACAAAGAAGTATGGCCACTTATTCAAAAGTTACAAAAGATCCCAATTCAAACAATATTGCCAGAAATTGAAGAGGAAGAAAAAATCATATTGGAACCTGGATCAGTCACACAAACAAGAACCCGACAGCTATGAAATCGATCAATTTCAGAGTACCTCATCAAGTGGAAGAACTTACCTACTGAAGATTCCACATGGGAGGACAATAATTTTATACAGAAGCATCAAGAACTACTCAAGCATTGACGACAACACTTTTTGAAGGAGAGGGGCATGTTAGGCCCCTATACTACTAGTGTAACTCCTTATTGTTATTAGTACAACCGCCTTATTATATCAATGTACCCATGTAGTGCCCATATTGTTACTATTGTGCCCCATAGAAGCCCACTATTGTTATTATATGCCCTTACATTATTATTGTTATGTCAGCTCTAATTATATTATGACCCCATAGACTCCTATATATAGAAAGGAGGTATTTTCATTTGTATCATCGAAGAATTTTTCATTTGTTTAATGTAAAGGAGGTTGCCCCTTCGAAGAGGCTTATTTCTAAGGCATTCATTTATCTTTTCTATCTTTTTGTGAGCTGGTTTCATAATAGGTTGGACTAGTAAAAGTTTAAATTAATGATAAAACATTTATTTGTAATTTTTATAAGATGAAATCATATAATATTTCTCACAACTTAAATTATAATGATTCTCAACATTGTTTTGATATATAATTGCCTTAACCTTGTTTTGGTATATGGATGTTAATATTAGTTATCTTATCAACACTGACTTAGTAAGAGAACCAAATTAAAATGTTAACTCTTAATTACAATTAAAATCATCTAAATTGTATATATTTTAAATTTAAATTAATGAGTGAAAATTATATATATATAATTATATATATTATATAGAGAGAGAGAGAGAGAGAGAGAGAGAGAGAGAGAGATATTCTTGATGGGATGACTAACAAAGTGACAAAGGTGGTAAGGATTCAAGTCGTCCTCACCACAAGCAACAAGCAAAGTTTTTGGCGAATGTGGTTAGCTAATTAACGAAGATCATTAATTTTTGCTCTCGCATTATCTCGATTTTAATACTCCACCACTTCTCATTACTCAATAGGTTGGAGAGGCAAAGTCATTGCTTGTCTCAATCACTTTGAATTGCTCATTTCTCTTTGAGCTTTACTCCGCCTACTTGCTTTGTTCGTTACTTGAAATTTCCCCATTCCCACGATGAATTTTCTTCGCAAGAATCCTTTTTGTGGCCTCCCCTACTCTAGATTTATGTTCATCCTCTATGTTCTCACCATTGTTTTTGTGTTGAGCCTAGGCCCTAGAAAAGAGACAATGTGCTCGATGCTTTGCACCAAAGGCCTTAAAGTATTTTCCTAGATACATTGCCCCGTCGCCTCAACAACTTGGTCTCTCAATCCAATGCTCCTTTTCCTCCCATTCGTTGTGATGAAAGGAGAGTGTGTGAGATGTAGAAAAGAGACAATGTGCTCGATGCTTTGCACCAAAGGCCTTAAAGTATTTTCCTAGATACATTGCCTGTCGCCTCAATAACTTGGTCTCTCAATCCAATGCTCTTTTTCCTCCCATTTATTGTGATGAAAGGACAGCATGTGAGATGTAGGTGAGGTGGTGGAGGTTGTGTCTCTCCAAGCTGTGTATTGCTTCATTTTTGTGCCAAGTATTTTTCTTGTCTCTACCATGACTAAACTCCACCAAAAGTGCAGCAAGATCCAGAAGAGATTGAGGATGATGTGCAGCTCAAACACCAATAGCATTCAAACACAAAGATGATGGAGGAACTTGCTACCTGGGTATCAGACACTAGGCACCCACGAAATAGAAATGGTATATTCATACAATTGATTTATAGTATCGCATAAAGACATTGTTTCGTAGAATCTAGCTAGACCATTATGCTATAGAGGATATAATTTTGGTGGTTCTTGAGGAAATTCAACTCCAATAGAGAGACATAGAGGGATGACTTGCTCACATTGAAGTAGGGTTGACTCCTAGGCCAACCCAAAATATTAAATTCAATGTGGTAGCTAAAAGGTGGAAACCTCACCTTCCCCATAGTTTGATATTTAGGCTTTTTTTTGTTGATATTTGACTTGATCTATATGACAACAATTTTTTACTTCAAACCACTTCTCTTATACCCAAGATAACTTGTAAAAAATTTAGTGAACTTTATATCTTTTTTATTGTAAAACTGCATAATAGTGATAAATTATTGTTATGTCATTAGTCTAATTTCCTAAATAACAAAATATATATAATCTTTTTGTTTATTAATAAAAAATAACTTTAAAAATTTTTAAAAATAATTTTATTATAAAATACAAATAATTTTAATGGGTTGAAAAAATTATTTATTTCTTAATTTAATAATTTATGATTTTTAATTTTTTTTTAACATAATTTTAATAAAAATAAATTCAATACTTTCCATATATATAATATATATATATACATATATTTATATATTATATATATATATATATAATGATGATGATGGTGGTGGTTAACGTCAACTCAGACCAAATTGGTCTATCACACCTATAATTTTCTTAATTTCAAATACGTCCATGATGGTTATATTACATTATTAAAAATCAAATATGGCATCTTTCCATTCAATAAATTATTAAGAGAAATCTGAACAAGTAACCACTTACATATGCAACTAGAGTAGATGTCATCCCATCCTTTGGACCAAGTCCCCTTTTAACACCAGTGCATGTAACATATTCCATGATGTTACGAAGACTAAGTAAGAAGATTGAAGCCACCGGACTGAGTAAGGGATCTCCTTGTTCCTTAACAAAGCTCCATCTATCAAATGCATGGGCAGGTGATAACGAGAGATATCATCAGCTCCGATGAGGTGCAGTGGACTTAACTTATTCTTGGGACCAACCCGAAGAACACCATAAAATTCACATTTAAGAAAGTAATGACTCGTAGTGCATTGGTTACGAGGGATGAGGTGGGAAGGAAAAATTCTTTATTGTTGGGGTTATCATCACTAGCTACTACTTAGCCTTTTCCATATCCGATTTTTCATATGCTTGATGGTGGATTACATTCACAGGGTTCAGATGCATTGGGTTACCATTAGCATTTGACACAACCATATTCATTTGTTGAGCTCCCCTAGTCATTGGTTGGGGATGGTCTTTAATCCTTGCAACCTTTTTCTTGCCAACCTGAAGGTTATTGAGCATGCCAACCTGCAGGTTATCTGCTAACAAGTTGATTCCAAAAAGTGAACAAATAAATGATTTTCGAAATAATTGAGAGATTTTCCATGCCTTTCATGAAAACTATAATTTGGAAAATTGTGAGAGCATGAAAACCCATAGAAGTTGCAAGTTTTACACCAAAAGTTATGAATAATTAGGAGCTGATGTTTAGCTCATTTTTATCTAATATGTGATGACGTATGAAATTTGTGAGGTTGTGATGCAAATTTAGAGTTGGGAAGATAGCCATAAAAAATTGGATTTGGAAAGATAACCATCATGCATTAATATTATTTTATTTAGCGTATAGGATGTCATCTGCTACCTATATTTTTTCAAAATCTATCAAATATTTACTATTGGAACTTGAAAACCCATATTTGGAAAGATAACCATCATGCATTAATATCATTTTATTTAGCATATGTGATGTCATCTACTACCTATATTTTTTCAAAATCTATCAAATATTTACTATTGGAACTTGAAAAACTATTTTCAAGATTAAGAGGCAATCTATGTTGGAAAGGTTATAAAATCTGTAAATTTGGCATAACGTAAGTGATTTCTCTTTATCTTCTACTTTCAAACGAAATTTTGTTTACTATTTTTATCTTCAATGATTTTTTATGTCACAATATTTCTCAAATTTATGCCTTACAGCATTTCCTTTGCAACATCAGGTGCAATTACTAGTTTAATTATTAATAATTATTAGTTGGATGGTAAGGATTTAACCTCCAAGGAATATTATAGACTATTAGTAGTAGTAATTACAAAATAAAGGTTGAGAGTTATCTCCAAACTAAGTATGCGCTTTTTGCCATTTTAATTAAATTGATTAACTAAACAAAATGTTGTATGTACAAGTGTCAATATGGAATGAGTTATAGTTTTTTGGGCATGCATATTCATAATCCATGGTATTGTAACAAAGTCATGATATTGTAACAAAATTTCTTTACACATCAAAAATCTCCATGATAAAGTAAGAGTGAATCTACATAGTTAACTTATATCTATTTTTATTAATGAAAGTATGATGGTTTTTTTCTTATACTTAAAAAAAAATATATATATATATTGTATGTACTGTATGTATTACTGTATGTATGTATTAATTATTTTATAATTGCGTAATAATATAAAAATAAAGTTATAATTTAGTTAATTTTTATGCTTTTTAAAATTTTAGCAATGTGAAATTAATTATGAAGTACTGTTTTGATGTTTATCATGAATGGATGCCTTTCCATATTTATCAGTCATTTAATTTATATAGTTGGGCTAGTAAAAATTTTAATTAATAATAAAACATTTAATTGTAATTTTTATAATATGAAACCATATAATGTTTCTCACAACTTAAATTATAACAATTCTCAACATTGTTTTGATATATAATTGCCTTATCATTCTTAACATTGTTTTGATATATGGATGTTGATATTAATTGTTTTATCAACACTGACTCAGTGAGAACACCAAATTAAAATGTTAACTTGTAGTTACAATTAAAATCATCTAAATTGCATATGTTTTAAATTTAATTAATGTGAATATATCATATATAGATATATAGATATATTCTTGATGGGGTGACTAACAAAGTAACAAAGGTGGGAAGGATTCAAGTCGTTATCACCACTAGCAACAAGCAATGTCTGTGGCAGATGTGGTCTGCCAATTGAAGCAAATCATTATTTTTTGCTCTCGCATGATCTGGATTTTGATACTCCTTCTCTTCTCATTACTCCACAAGTTGGAGAGGCACGATCATTGCTTGTCTCAATCACTTTGAATTGCTCGTTTCTATCTAAGCTATACTCTACCTACTTGCTTTGTTCCTTACTTGAAATTTCCCCATTCCCACGATGAATTTCCTTCACAAGAATCATTTCGTTGTGGCCTTCCTTACTCTAGATTTATGTCCATCCTCTATGGTCTCACAATTGTTAGGACCTAGAAAAGAGAAGATGTGCTCGATACTTCGCACCAAGGGTCCTAAGATTTTCCTAGATGCATTCCCTCATTGCCTCAACAACTTGGTCTCTCAATCCAATGTTCTTTTTCCTCCCATCCGTTGCGATGAAAGGGCAACGTGTGAGATGCAGGTGAGGTGGTGGAGGTTGTGTCTCTCCAAGCATTGTATGGCTTCATTTTTGTGCCAAGCCTTTTGCTTTGCTCTACCATGACCCCACTCTACCAAAAGTGCAGCAAGATCTAGAACACATTGAGGATGATGTGCAGCTCAAACACCAATAGCATTTGAACACAAAGGTGATGGAGGAAATTGCAATTTGGGTATCAGACACACACTAGACACACACGAGGGAAATAGAAATGGTATATTCATACAATTGATTTATAGTATCACATAAATACATTGTTTGGTAGAGTCTAGCTAGACCATTATGCTGCAGAGGATATAATTTTAGTGGTGCTTGAGGAAATTCAACTCCAATAGAGAGACATAGAGAGATGACTTGCTCACATTAAAGCAGGGTTAACTCCTAAGCCAAACCCAAATATTAGATTCAATGTGGTAGGTATGAGGTGGAAACTCATCTTCCCCTTAATTTGATATTTAAGTGTTTTCTTTTTTATCTTGGACTTAATCTATATAGCAAATAATTTTTTTTTACTTCAAACCACTTCTCTCATACCCAAAATAATTTATAAAAACTTTAATAGACTTTATATCTTTTATTTTAATCTCATTGTTTTTCTAATTTTCCAAACTACCAACACATATATAATTTCTTTTAATTTATAATTTAAAATTAACTTTCGAAAAATTATAAAATTAATTTATTATAAGGATATTTTGATAATTTTAATAGTTGAAAACTATTTATTTTCTTAATTTAATAATTATTGATTTTAAATTTTTTTTTTAAATTCATAATTTTTAATGTAAAAATGAATTCAATATTTCAATACACTTTATTTATTTATTTATTTATTTAAAATCAATTTTATTATTACATTATTAAAAGTCAAACATGGCATCTTTCCATTCAATAAATTATTAAAAGAAATCTGAACAAGTAAGCACTTACATATGCAACCAGAGTAGATGCCATCCCATCCTTTGGACCAAGTCCCCTTTTAACACCAGTGCATGTAACATATTCCATGATGTTACGAAGACTGAGTAAGAAGATTGAAGCCACCAGACTGAGTAAGGGAACTCCTTATTCCTTAACAAACCTCCATCTGTCAAATGCCCGGGCAGGGGATAACCAGAGATATCGTCAGCTCCTATGCGGTGCAGTGGACTTGACTTATTCTTGGGACCGACCGAAGAACACCATAAAATTCACCCCTGCAGTGTTGGGCTGAGCAATTTCTCAAGGAAAGGAAACAATGGGATGCCTGCAATGGTTCCTAATTGTTCTTGCATCTTCTCTGATTGCGTCGGGGCAGCAGACGTATGAGAAACCCTCGGACTGCTCAAACCCTAATCCCCCAAACAATTCATACGGCTACACCTGCAATGGCCAAAATCTTAGCTGCCAGGCCTACGCAATTTACAGAGCCCAAGCAGGCTACCGGTCCCTCCAAAACATCAGCTCCCTCCTCAATTCCGACCAGTCCCAAATGGCCCAGATCAACATGCGATCCGACACCCAGGTCCTCGACATCGACACAGAAATCATAGCTCCCATTACCTGTTCCTGTGCCGGAAATTACTCGCAGGCCAGGCTGACGAGGATGTGCGTTCACGAGGATTTGAACAGTCGGCCCACCCTATTCAGATGGCGCTTTCGACATGGCTATCTGCTTCTGCCCTTCATTAGAATAGGAATCCATGATTTCCGATCCCAGCAGCGATTTAGATCCCACGCCATGGAATTTTTGGCATGACTATCTGATAAAGTTTGTCTAACAATTCTATGTTTTGGCTTACTGGAATTCCTTCGTCCAATTCGACTATTTCTTGGTAATTTGGTAATTGTTTTAATGTTTTTGGGTTTTGTAAAGTGACTCTTTCTTGGTAATGTGGTAATTGTTTTAATGTTTTTGGGTTTTGAAAGTTGTAAAAATAAAATATGTTAAAAATTATGTTTTGGAGTATTTAGTTAGATTTTGTTGATTCAATTTATTTTTATAAATTGTAATTTTTCATTAATAAATTATAAAAATAAAATAATTTGGTGTGTAATATTTTAAAATATTAAATTATACCAAATTATTTATTCAAATATACAAATCTCATAATTTATTAAATTTCAAATAAAATTAATTGTAGTTTATATGTTTTTCGCTCTAATTTGTTTAGAGTTTGGCAGAGATTTTTTGGAATCACAAGTTTGAGTTGTATATTGTCTACAATCCAAGTGCACCAAAGTTTTTTTAGCTAGTCTGTATTTTTGGGAATCACAAGTTTAAGTTGTATGCCCTCCACAATCCAAGTGCACATACAAGTGCACCAAGGTTTTTCCAGGTAGTGTGTTTTTTTCGGAATCACAAATTTAAGTTGCATGCCCTCCACAATCCAAGTGCACTAAAAGTTTTTCAGGGTAGTCTGTTTAAACCTGCTTAGATCCATCAACTCTGAATCTACCTTGAGATGCAAATTTTTTGAGATACAAAAAGATTTGATCCCTCTTGCCCTTAGTAGATTTGAAGTTAAGATGGATGTAGGATAATTTAATTCCCCCCCTTTAAATAGACTATATTCCACATGATTACCATGGGTCAATAGCATGGGTTATCATAAACATGGAGCTCAAAAACCACCAATGACTTGACCAATTCAAATTTACCTTAACTACTCAACAAAAAATAAAATAATAACGTAAAGATGTTTGAATATCAAGATATTTAACATAAAGATGTTTGAATATCAGGAGCTGATTTGTCGGCCCTGTATATCCGGAGTTAAGGTGGACCTAGGCAAGTTTAACTTCCCCCTTTCAAAATTCTATGTTCTACATGAATGCCATGGGTCAATACCATGGCTTCTTAATACCATGGGTCAATATCATAGGCCATTTTTATTTTTTTTATAGGGTTATTTTCATTTTGTTATTTTTATCTTGAGTTCTTTAATTTATTTTGACCCAATTAAAATGTTTATATTACAGTATATCAATCTTTTTATTTTATTTTTATTTTTATGTGATTTGACTTCATCAAAATGTTAAACATTACATCCCCGATCCGGGTGCTATCTAGTTGTATAACAAAATGAATCGGTGGCAAATGGAGGGGAGTAAGGGCAATTTATGGAGGCCCCTTACTCCTCACACGATCGGCAGGGTAGTATTGCTGACAATTTGCATGCGTAGAAATTATTACGAAGGAGAGAGTGGTAGCATTATCAGTTGTTGGAAATCTTGAATGGTGTTGCTCTTTCGAAGTTCTATAGCTCTCATAAATGCAGAGAGACCCTGGCGGTTGGAGAACTGAGCGGAAGATGTCAACAAGCTACCATGGCTCGTCACCCGCATCTAGAGGAATCAACTCCTTCGGAGGTCATCTCCTGTGAGTATGTTCCTATGGTAGTTTCCTATCTTGTAATCCTCTCTGTCTGGTCTATGCATGTGTGTTTTGGATGGTGAAGTCTAATCATGATATCTGGCATTAATAAGATACCAACCCATGAAACGAGGAAGGAAATTATGGTTATGTATGGCGAATTGTCTGTGGATCCATCTGTTGTTTCTATATACTTCAGTATTTTTCTTTTGCGTATGAGAATGTATTCAGAGGCTCCGGTATGGAATTTCACTGGATTTATTCATTGGCCTTCCTGTGGATATGCTTATGCAGGTAGTTTGGCGTTTTTGTTGAATATGTTATGGAATTTGAACATGGCCCTCCTTTCTTTATTTAAATATTTTGGTTCTCATTGTCTTGGGGAGACTGGTATGGTCATTGTCCACTCTATAAGTCATAGTCATTGTTATACCCCTATCATTGGGTGGGTTGGTAAAATTATATCTCATAGCTATCTATTTGTATTCCTGACTACTCCTACAGGTTGTTTAGTGTGGAAACAGTTATGGATTGTTAAGTCGATCACCAACTGTGTGTTGGCCTTTGTCACGCCCAAGTTTTGGTTTAACCATCTTAAAAGTTGTTTGATTGTTAAAATCATGGTATGCCCTTCATTTGCCATCGACTCGTCGACCAAAGGAGGTATGGTCATGGTAGAGGGAATGGGCTGCACCACAGGACTAGTCAGCCCCAGTCTTGATCTTCAAGAAACTATGTTCGTCGAACCACCTCTAGCCTCATACATGATGCAACTCAGGTTTTTGAAATTGGCACTCCATAACAAGTCTTTCAATTAATATTTTGATGGGAAGAAGAACAGAACCAGCAGATGACGAAATTGGATGTGGATTTGGGTGATGGCAGGATCTGGCTCTAGACCCGGGTCACTCCCGTGGAATATCCACCCAATATAAACAATTTTTTTACCTCTATTGGATAATGAATAACCTCGTAGCCAAAGCCTTGATTACCCCTCCAAATGAATGTACTTAGACTGAATATGGACATGCAGAAATTAAAAAAGACTTGCAGTAGATCAAGTTTCAACTGCAACAATAAAATGGATGACTTAGTTGCATTGAGAGCCACATCCCATGCATTCCCCAGTCATAACTTCTAGGTTCTAGTGTGAAGGATCTAGCCCCAGTGGATTCTTCTGAAGGTTAATGGATTAGATGTTTCAATTTTGACTTATATTTTACCATATGTAGTGTTTACAGTTTCTAGTTTCAGACTTTAGATATCTAGCATATAGTATGAAACATGACATTCAAACATATATAGTTTTGCTTGACAGTCTCAAACTCTTTTAGTTTTGGATGGAATATAATGTCATTAGGTGGCCAACAGATTCAGTTTTCCGTTAAGCAGGTTGTGGCCACCTAACGATTTGATCTATGTATGTAACTTGCCTTTTAAGAAAAGTGATGGAAAAGGTCCTACCAAGCTTACAAAAAAAAATGTTAAATATTACATTACAACAACTCTCCCATACTGGATCATAGAGCGCCTCTTAGCGCAACATCTCGAACATACTAGGTTGGAGAGTGTCTCTCGCTACAATAAGTAGGAGACATTGATTTACCTTAACTACTAAATAAAAATTAAAATAATAACGTAAAGTTTTCATTTTAACATATTTTTATTTTGTTTTATTTTGTTTTATTTTATTTTAACAGTGTTAAATGTTTACAAGACATTACATTACAACATCTCTACCATACTGAGTTGGACAGTGCCTCTCAGTAGCGCAATAAGTACCAGCCTAGATCCATATTAACCCTGGATATATCAAGCACTGAGAGGGATCAAATCTCTAGAGGTGAACACCCCTTGAGTGCAAAACTTGAGGAAAGGTTTGAACCTCGAGAGATCTGATCTCTCTCAATGCTTGATAGATCCAGAGTTAAGATAGAACTAGGTTCGCTATATAATACTATATAATATCTATATTTGTTGTTGTGTCTCTTTCTTATTCCCTCTCTCTCCCCCTTCATCTTTGTGTTTATGTCTCTTTGTCTCTCCTCTCTCTCCCCTTCCTTGTCTCCCCAGTCTCTCTCTCTCTCCCCCCATCTATATCTATTGTTAGGAAAAATACTAAGAGGGGGGTGTGAACCAATGTTGTTATTTACTTTAACTTTTCATTTCAAATTCTGAATTTTATACATTATTGTTCTTCATGCAACCAGTGTATGTACTCTAGTAAATGCAAACAGCGTATATCCAGTTTATTTAATTTGACATATCTTTCATCAATAAGTTAACTTAACCATTGCATTATTAATTCATTCACCATCCAGAATGCAGGGAAGAACAAATAAATCACAACGCATAAGCAACACACATAGAACACTAGAATTTTAGGTGGAAACTCAATGTGGGAGAAAACTATTGTTGTCGTCGTCTCTATCTTCTTCTTTTACTATTAAGAAAACTTCATTACATCTTGTACTAGCATAAACTCTTACCATCACCCAAACACCCACCTGCAGGAGGCTACAACCCCCTGATCAT
>APFE031119832.1:0-11690 GCA_000404065.3 Pinus taeda | reverse complement strand
TCTTTACATGAACTATTTGGGCTCGAAATACAATGTGGAAAAATAGAAAAGGACTTCATGACACTAAAACATTTCGCTAACTATCTATCCTTCTTCCTTGTCTTGGTTACACCTTTAGGTTGATGATGTTCCGACAGAAAATACGATCCTTGCATTAGGAAAGCCTTGTGTCGAACCATGATCTCCATGTTTATTCTGGAAACCTCATGCCTACACTCGAGTCTTTTTGTTTTAGTATTTTCAAGTTGATCCAATCAAGTATTGTTATGTTTATTTTGCACTCAATAATTCGAGTTCCCTTTTCCACCCATGAAATAAATACGTGTCGATGCAAAATCCTATATAAAAAAATTAAAGGCGAAAGAAGAGAAAGGCTCCTTGCGTAGAGAGGTGAAGCAAGCAACTCCGTCGGAGTACTATCCAGGCCTGATGGTAGCTTAGCAATACTAGAGATGAAAAACTATACTCTAAAAATCTAAATCTCACGAACTTCATTACCCTTTCCTGATTCAAAACATTGTGTGATCGTTGCTTTGTGTTTGTGTTTAACCGAGTAAAGGAATTAAGGGGACTATGTTTATGCATGGGGTAAGTGGGGAAGCCATGGTATTATTAATGATGAATCAATACTCTCTAAAGAACTAGAGCCTTCACGAAAGAATTAACCAAGGCAAAGAAGATGGAGTTCGACCAGTGCATCACGAAGTGTTGTCGCTGCAAAAAACACCCTCCAAAATTTTACATACACTTGAATTTTGGAGCCTACTGTGGATCTTGCAATCAATCATCCCATGGTCACTTCTTAATTAGTCGAAGTCACTTGCTCACACATGCTCAGTTCGCAACAAGCTCATGAGATAATTATTTTACAAAAGATTGAAAAAGCATACCACAGTCCGTAAAGAAAGTTCCTGTGCAATTTTCAACCCATGTTGAAAATTAGTTTTCACTGTCATTGACAGTCCCTCACTTTTGGCTCCATTTGTACTTCTATTTCGGTGAGTTTTTCAAACTGTCGCTTTTGCACGCATTTGCTTTTGCAAGTGTCATTTTCATATTTTCGACAGTCACTTTCTCTTACTTTCACTTTAATTAGTATCACTTTCATATTATCTTCGCTCTGGCATGTGTCACTTTCATCGTTGTTCGCATATTGCAAGTGTCATTCACATGTTTCCTGCTCATATAGAAAATGTTGTCTTTTATCATGTTAAGTGTTGCACATTGTATACAAGCTAGTTCTAGTGTGTTTCAAGGGGTAATATTTGAGATAATGATTTTTCTCATCATGTAAACTTACTCATTTCCAAAGTTTTAAGCATTGTCACACAAGTGTTGTCTCTATCGTCGCAACGTGCATCTTTAGTGTTGAACTTGGAGTGAGTTGTTGCAATGTTGTCACATTGAGGAAAGTATGTTGTTCATGTGTTCGTAGTGTCCTATGTTGTGTTGTCAAGTGATCTAAGTGTGTGGTCAAGCTAAAGTCTTGTTCTTGTTCAACTTCATCTCATTAATCCCACACTTAGTCAAAAATGGGAAAACTCCTCGATTGAGCCTCTCAATCTCATTCAACCATCCTAGAATATGCACTGTGCAGTATCAATCCTCAAGCAACAACCTTGCCTCTTGGAACTATGTAATTCACAATCTCTAGCTCCCATAACTGCACACTGTGCAATCTCAATGCTCAAGCCCTGTCCCTGAGCTCTAGAACTGTGCAATCCTTGCCTCCAACCAACTTTCTTTGTGCACTGTGCAATCTCAGGCATCAAGCCTCAACCTTGAGCTCTTGAACTTCACAACTGTGCAATTTATTTTCCTCTCTCCCTCTAGAACTATGCATTGGGAAACTTCAAGCCTCAATCCTCAAACTTGAGGCCTTGAACCCCTCAAATGCATAATATCCCAACCTGTTCTCTTGTCTGAACTACACATTGGGAAACATCAAGCCTCAAGATTGACCTTTTGGTTCCTCAACTATTTAGTTACTCAGCCCAGGCCTTCAGAATAGCGCACTTTGCAGTCTCAAGCCTCAAGCCTCCAACTTGAACCCTTGAGTCCCTCAACTGTGCAATGCCTCTACCTAGACCTTGAGAACTGCACATTGTGCAGTCTTAAGGCTCAAGCCTCCAACTTGAGTTCTTAAGTCCTTGAGTTGTGCAATCCTTTGACCCTGGCCATCATGAACTGCACATTGCGCAGTCTCAAGACTTAGTCCTAGACCTTGGCCTATGGAATTGCGCAATCACTGAGTCATTCACTCAATCAGTCACCAATTCTAGCCCTAACAAGTAATTTCATGAAGCATCTTAGGTTAGGGTCTTATCGGATTAATGTTGTATTTTCATGGGTGGATTTCAATCACAAGTATTCTATTATGTCATGTGTTGTAGCATCCATCATCATTTAAATTTCATTTTCAAATTTATCACAAAAAATAAGAAATCAAATATTATGTTCTAGAAACAAAATTAAAAGAGCATGTGAAACTCTGAAAGTAGTGATTTGTTTTATATTATTGATGGCTTTCAAATCTGATATAAGGTGGGGCCTCGACCCGTATGTTAAAGATCGAGTGATATCACAAGATATGAGCAAGCACGGGCTCAAGAAGCAGGTAAAGTTCTCTACGGGGCAGCAACGAGCACGAGTTATAACTCAAGCTCAACCCGCCACAGTTGACCATGACGTCAAGGTGATTGACCGAGATCTACGACCTGAGATTGCTGCGGGGGTTCAAGCTCGATGAACATCTCGTACACTCCCTACCCCCGCAGCGAGCCACCCCCATTGCTTCACTCCATCTCATCTCCTCCACGTCATCGCCACCCTCATCCACCGTATCCCGTCACCTCATCTGCCACTCCATTAATTAGTTACATTAATTATAGGTTCCCCCCCCCCCCCCCCCCCCCGTTTGATTGCTAGGCCATAATGAAGTCAATGGGTATAAAGTTGTTTATATTTCTTATATATTTGTGCTTTTCCAATCATTGATATGTTTTTATGGTTCGCAATATAGTTGGTGTAATTAACTAATTATTGTTAAATATAAACATAGAATTTCTATGTATGCTATGTGTATGAACATTTATGACTGATAGAAATATAAAAGAAAGAGCATTTTATATATCAATGATTGTCTAGACACTCCCATAAACATTACAGGGTTCATATATAGCTTGAGACACACATTAATGAAATCAAATTTTGAATCTGAAAAGCATTCTAATGATAAAGAGTTTCTAGAAAAATAAAAGCTTTGAGGATTGTTATTTTGAAATACAAAAGTCATTGTTGATAATGAGTTAATAAACTACAACTTATGTAAGCTTCATATTACTCGACAAACACTTGCATTTGGTATCCCTTTTGATATTCTCTTGAAAAGATGGACTAACGAAATTGTTGAATTTATAATTTGATTTATATAATTTATAATTTGTATATTTTTAGGATATCTTCCTACATGCAATTAGTTGCAAGTGAATTTAATTTTTTTTTATAGATGATTTTTGTGGCTTACATTCAATTATAATACTTCTCACATCCAAAATATATATATATATATATATATATATATATATAATCTCTAAAGGTTTGAATTTAATTGTGGAAAACTAGGAGTTTTCTTCCATTAAGAAAGGTTAAATTAGCACAAGGGCTTAATTTCCAGATTTATTCATAACAATCATTCTTTTATTTCTTATTATAGCACCATGATACTTTCCACAACAAACTTCCAACATTTTTACAACAAGCTCCTACAAAAATTTAAGAGATTAAAAATGTGTAGCTTTATGCTTTCCACAACAGAAATTTCCAAATTTGTTTACAACAAGTGTTCTTCTGTTTCTCAAAAATTTTAGAGACTAAATTTGTAGCTTTACTGCCAACGTGGAAAGAAAGAGAAGTTTTTTAAAAGATTAAATTTATAGCTTCTAACTTGCAGTGCGAGTGCTGTTTAGTTTATAAATTTGTAAATTTGTTTAGATTAAAAAGGTGCTGTTTAGTTAAGATAACAAGAAGCATGCAACAAAATATTACTTGAGATAACAAGCCTTCTTCCGTTCCTGAAAAAAATTGTTTATAACAACACGCAGGCAACAAAATATTACTTGAGATAACCACACGCGTGCAATAAAATATTACAGGAATTGGTTGCATTGCGCGAGGAACGATGGGTGTTTACTTAGTGTTCACTGGTAGTTGTTTGTTTAAATAGCAACACACATGCAAACGCCGCGTAAAAGAGAACACACAAACAGAAAAGCGATTGCACTCTCATCTGCAAGCGATTGAAGAAGAACAGAAAGTGAATTTGCTGCATAATAACAGAGAAATCATCTCAAAGAAACAAAGTGTGAATTGGCTGCATAATAACAGAGTGAATTGGCTGCATAATAACAAGTAAATCATCTCAAAGAAACCCGTAGCTATGGAGATCGACATGGATATCCTCTCTGAGAAATCTGTGGCGATGGATATCGACATGGATATCATCTCAGACAAACCAAAACCAGCAGGAGGAAATAATAAAAGCTCAACCTCCTACTCCTACAGCCACACCTCCAAAAGGGTTGTAGCTCCAAAGAGATGTGAAGAAAACATGGACAGAAAGAATAATAGCAGATGCAGGAGAGGACAGATTCATAAAAAGGATAAAGCATGCCGCTATTGGCTTGCACGCAATTGCAAGTACGCAAGCGAAGACTGCAAATATCTGCACTCCCATGTTATTGAAGGTTCCAATGTCATTTTCTTGACTAAGTTGGTTGGCCACGATAACAAGGTATGCTTAGGTTGATTCTTAGTTTCCTTGTTTGCTTTATATGCTTTTGGTTTGGTTGTTTCTTGCTTTGCATATTCTTGATTTAGTTGCTTGCTTGCTCTGCATAATCACTTTATCAGAGTGTTTCCTTATTATTTGCTCTGTTTCTTAGTTTGGTAAAGTTTAGGTGAGCGTTAAGTTTTTTGTGGGTATCCTTGATTTGTATGCATGTCCGTTTGATAATTGAACTCCTTCCCGCAGCCTATTCGAGGAATCAATTTTCTTTCGCATTCAGGATCTGCCAAACTATGTTCTGTTGGCCAATATAACAAGCTTATAGCCTGGGACTGCCATACAGGGCAGGTACTTTAAGCTTTCACTTACACTAAAATTCTCCTCTCCTCTCTCTCCTCTCTTCTCATCTATTTATGAAAGCTTACCATCTTCTTTCTTAAACAGGGCACGGATATCCCCTTGGGCAGCGACAGCAAAGTTGGATGTCTTCTGAGTGAAGGTTCATGGCTTTTTGTCGGCCTTTGTAATGCTGTCAAGGTAATTTAACACGCTTAGCTTTAGCCTCTTAATTGATTTAAACAGAATGAATTCCGTAAGTTAACACAGTGTATCTACTTTGCAGGTTTTGAATACTGTCAACTTGACAGAGCTATTATTAGACGGCCCTAAGGGACAAGTCCATGCCCTGGCAATCGTTAATCAAACGATTTTCGCTGGAACACATGTAAGGAAACTCCTGCCTTGCCTTTCTGTAATCACGTGTCATTAGTTTTTCTCTATCAAATTAAATATAGGTAATTATTTTATTGAATTATATAGCCCTGCTGATTTGTTTTTTTACTTTCCATACCACAGGATGGCACTATTCTGGCATGGAAGTTTAATTCTGCAACCAATACATTTGACCCTGCAGCTTCCCTCACAGGTCATATGTTGCCTGTTATTTCATTAGTCTCAGAGAAAGATAGATTGTACTCTACTTCCATGGACCACACAATAAAAGTAAGTTTTTGTTTTTTGCAAAGACTTTTATTTGTTTACAAATCAAGAGAATTTGTTGTTTTCCTTGAAACTAGTTCACTTTTGGAAATAGCAGTGCTCCTAATCAATATCGATGTTTTCCATAAACTTGCAATTCAAAAAAAGTACATCTTAGATTTAGATGATTTAATTTTATATTTGACAGTGTATGATGATTTTATATTTAATATTGTCTAAACAAATTCACAGGTTTGGGACTTGAGAACTTTTCAATGTATACAGACCTTGAAAGATCACACATCAGTTGTGATGTCTCTTCTTTGTTGGGACCAATTTCTCTTGTCGTGCTCTTTAGACGGCACAGTGAAGGTGAGAAAAGTTTCTTGATATATATCATTACATTTATCTGGAAATATGAAGGTGTAGAAAGCTCATTGGAGGTTTTTACCTCATTAAAATGCAGGTCTGGGCTGCTGCATCAACTGGAGCCCTTGAAGTGGTTTACACTCATATTGAAGAATATGTATGTTATCTATATCTTTATTGTCTACAATTGTTGAATGCATTTTCTAATTAAATGTTAACTTATGCAAAAACATGTTTACTACGCTGCAGTGCAATATTGTCTCTTTCTTAAAGTTGTTTGTCCTCTATCTATGAATTATCAACCAAGCTACATTGCTCTGCTCTTCCAAGGTAGCCTTAGGATTTGAAATCATAGATGGGTAACAATTCAATGGAATGGTGTTGCCTTTTTCTTTTCTTTCTTTTTTCAGCGAAAGTAGCTTACAAATAATTTCTTAAATAGTTTTATTATACTTGTTCTAGTTTGTTGCAACTATTTAATTTTATGATTTATGGACTGTGGTAATTTAGAGACCTAGGGCAAGACCTTTGTGAATTAGAAACTACATGAAAGAATGAAAGAAAGTTTTTCATTGTTCCCTTGGGGGATTTCTTGACATTTTTAAAACCTAAATAACTAGGTTGAGAGCTTATAGTTTGTGCTTGGAAAGCATATCAAATTCTCTGTGGATTCATCCCTGGAGAAGATATAGTATGGATTTGGAGAGCCATATGAAAATTCTATGTACTTTATTGGATTCTTAGTTGCATAGATTTTCTGAGTTGAACTGACATGTTTTAACATTCATGTCCTATCCAGTCACTAGATAATGCACAAGGTTTAGAAGTGAATTAATTTTTCTTGTTTTCCTTTTGCGCAGGGTGTTCTTGCATTGAGTAAAATGAACGATGAACAAGCTAAACCTATTTTGCTTTGTTCTTACAATGATAACAATGTGCGCCTTTATGACCTGCCATCGTAAGTATACATGTTATTGGTTGGATCATTTTCTGCATGGTTTAGAATGTTATTTGACTTTTTCATAGATGCAAATCTCTAGTTGCTTGAGACAATAAAATGTTCAAAATTTGTTAAATATGGGAATTTCAGGAATCTTCAAATTATAATGTGTTGTAGTGTTGAATGTGTTAAGCTCCATTAATTTTTTCTAACTGTAACCTACAGTTATGGAACTAAAACTGCAGTCTTTCCTTAATTTTTGGAAACCAACTGCAGTAATTTCCTTAAATTAAGGAAATCAACTGCAGTTAATTAATTTTCTAGTTGGAGCTTCTGAAGTGGTCCATTACTCCATTTGGAGTTCTCTACCTTGATCTGTGGAATACCTGACACATAGCCATTAGAAGCTTGATGGAATCTTGGCTATAAATTTATCTTTTTGGCCCCCAAGCTAGCATCTCAATCCTCTTCAGTTGTTACACCATCTAGCTGAGAGAGCATAGCTTGGAAGTGCCTTCAGACTTTCTGTATTCTTTTCCTTGCTTGAATTGAAGCTGGAGTGCTGTTTCAGCAAAGCAAAAGTGGACTGTGGTTTGCAGCAAGAGCGTTATCAATGGCTGGAGGTAATCCTGGGCATTGAAATTTCATTTTTAGATTCTTTAAAATATTCAGAATCACTGTAGATTTCTTACATTGGTATCAAAGCTAAAGTTATCTCTGCCTTGGGACGCCTTTCGCTAATTCATACTTTCCCATCAATATGCGATTACCATGAATCTGCATTTTTACTACACGCTAAAATCCCTGACCAAACCCTGTAGAATCGTTGCTGTAAATTTTAACATTGACCTCATCGGTCCTCTGGAATGACGCTTCAACCTGGAATGCAAATCTTTTATGTTTTAGTTTAACTTCATATACCTGTAATAATTCGGCTTTTCACGGTTTTTTTTTTTATTTCTTTATGGATACTTTGGGTATGGCGGCTGGATACACGAGAAAATGTCTGGTTTCTGTTGTATTTTCGGGCCATTTCTCGTAAGATTTCAGAGCTTTTATCCGTTAGTTTCTGGTATGGTTTGAGAACTACAGTTCTGAGGCCTTTCGGTGGAAACAGGAGAAGAAATCTAGTTTTTCTGCCGTTTTGGTGGCTCCTTTTGAAACTTTGTTCTCATCTTCAAAATTTCGTCGTCTGAAAGATTTCCATGGAAGAAAGCTCCATCTTTTAGCTTCTGTCGAAGTTTCGTGTTTCATTTGACCGATATTTGCTGTCTTTCTGTGCCTAGGTCGGGTAGCGTAAAGATGACGTTTTCCAGCCATTATTTCTGAAAATTTCGTGCTTATTTTTGGATTGTGCTGTAATCTTTGAAGTTTCAAGACGTTCTGATTTGCAGATGCTGTGAATCTGTTTTTTCTTGTTATCTTTGATTCTTTTCCGTTAAAAGCATCTGGTTTTCTTGACAATTTTTCAGATTAAGTATTGAAAACGAAACTGACATGACGATATTGAGAAACTCTTGATCCTGCATATTTCCGCCTGCATTTTGTTATCAATCCCGTGGTCAATAAGTGTCTCTGTTTTGAACGAGTTCTAAATCCCTCTAATCCTTTGTGCAGTTATATTTGGCCGTTTCTATCTCGATCCTCCAAAGATTTAGGTGTTTGGCTTTTGTTCTGGTAGACTATGCCGGTTTAAGGCACGCATATAAAGCATGTTCTTGCCATATTTGAAGCGTTGATTTAACCTCTTAACATCGCTTTTCTACTTTCAATGCTACGAAAGTTGCACCTTTATTTCTTCTGTTATTGCTATGGATTATGTTGTGAAATTGGCTTATTGCTCATTTTTTCGTATTGTAGTTATAGTTTAGGACATCAGCTCGTTGTCATGGTTCCTTTTAGTTTTGATTATAGCCATGGCGTATGTTCTACTCTCTTGGCTTTCACCCGGTGGTCCTGCTTGGGGTGGTTCCCTGAAACGGAAACTCACAATCCCGGGACCCAGGGGATTACCGATATTGGGAAACCTCACTGTCATGTGCAGCAAACATAAAACACAGGATATAAATGGTATGTTAGAATGGGTTGCATTTATTTAACAGCCATTAAAAGGGTTTTACCAATACGTTTTGTGCTGGCTGGCTTGACCCATCGAGTGTGTCCCTGTGCGAATGCATTGATTGCATTGAGTATAGGCCCTATAGCTAGGTATGAGGTTGCATTGTGTTGTTGCTGCTCATTGAAGAAAGAAACGGCATTCCAAAAGTTAAAAAAAATAAAAAAATAAAAAAAATCGCTAATAAATCCCTAACTATAGTGAATATGGGGTTACACCATAGGGCCACAAAAAGAAATTACAGGTCTGGGAAAATTACATCTGCGATTAAAAGTTTCAATAGGCTGAAACCGCTTTTCTTCTCAAGAGAGTTCAAGTTCATCTACCTCTGCATCCTCTCCTGTAAATCATTCGTCTTATTATGCGGATGCCAATGTCAATGGCAATAGTAATAGCAGCAATGGAGTGAATTCTTCCCTTTCTTCCTCTGGAGCACCCAGTTACATATTTCTATATGGAAACTCAAGGCCTGATGCTCCCAACAATACACAGAGCCTTCCCGGGTTGCAGAACAAGCGAGCCTGGCTACTTGGCAGCCGCCTGTATTCATTTAGTGTATGCGTAATCTTGAAACTTGACGCAATTTAGTGTATGCGTAATCTTGAAATTTTGGGCGCATTCAATTTTTGCTTTTCAATGGATAAACTATAGCAGTGTCTTTGTAGGTCATGTAAAAAAAAAATAAAAAAATTGCAAATCTAAGCCTATACCATCGTGTTATGGTTCACTGTAATCTGAAATGGGCATATGATTCTCTTGGCTATGGGGTCTTGGGATGACCATCGCGAGAGAGTTGAAATCCGATGCCAAATAGCCAGGTTGGACCCTATCTGACAAATTTAGGGTTGAGCATATATTAAGTAGTGGACTGTGGATACTATTCTCCCATTTTCCACTGGCTGCTTTGACAACCATGGCTTGGGTTCTAGTCCATTGGTGGGTCTTTGCATAGTTGATTGTTTAATCTATTTACTAGAAGATCCAAATTTCGCTGTTACATGCTGCTTTATGATCCCATGGTGGCGACAGCATAACAGTGTGGAGCAAAACTTGCCTAAAAAGAAAAAACGAGAACCTAGGTCTTATAAGGCTCTTTTCGCCATGGTGACTGCCTTCAAGCGGAGTGTGTATGTCGGATTTGGACTACTACTCAATGTGAGGCTAACTGTTTTTTGTTAATTGAATGAGAATCGTGGTTATTCTCCTTGAGTCCATTCTCCCTGTTATTTTATTTCCAACCTAAGCGGCCCGAAGTCTTGTTTTGTAAGAAGCTTCTTATTACCAAGATTAAATCAATTGAGCATTCACATATGTTTTGAGCAATGTAGGCAATTTACGCCCGTTATCTAATTTTAATTTTATAATATTTTTTTTTATTTTTTTGAGAATAAGCATTGTTAATCAAGCTTGGTGTGGTTCATCCTCTGCACTTGGAAGCATCACCATGTGGATCTGCAGGGGTGGGTTATGTGGACCTTGTAAGGTATAAGGGTCATACTATACAGATCCACAGCAGTAGAGCCAACAAGACTCAAGCCAAATAAAAATGAACAAACCCACCTCAATATATAATGACTTATATTGTTAATTTTTATTAATTTGAGAGAGACATATTTATCTGTCTGTAGTTTGACAGATTCCAATTTGAATAATTGACATGACGGAGACTTAAAATTAATACTACATTATTATGTATTTTGCTTGTTTATGTACATTGGGCTGAATTTTGTGCTTTGTTAGTTATATGGTGCAAGCTCTTTGAGGCTTTCGGCTTAGAAAATTTATTATGTGTGGGTTCATGGGAGCTGTGTTATGTGGGGCATTGTCTTTATAAGTATGGCATAAAATGGTGGTTTTGGTTGGTTTGTTGGTTGATGTACAAGTTGAACACTTTCAGACTTATAGGCTAACTTTTTAGTCAAGACCAACCCTTATATATAAGTTAACCTTTCAAAACTTTTCAATCAGGACCAACCCTTCGAAGGGTTCGTTCTTTCCAGGCCAACTCTTTCCTGCATTTGCTGTTCTTTTCTTTTGGCGAGTCATTAAATTACTAAACTGTGCTCATATTTAATTTGCATAAAGGAGTGCTTTAATTTAATTTTAATTTTATTTATCTTGTGAGCAAAATAGCATGTTTGCTAGTCTATTTGTTTGTTTTATAAACTTAAGAACGGAGCTTGAAGTCAGCCAGCTAGCCTTCGAACTGCATTTTCTAAGCAAGTGCAAAGTAGATCAATGCTGCTTCAGTCAATCTCCGGGTTTTGTTTATAAATTGAACAAACGATTTGCAGTCGTTTAAACTTTACCGTAATGCTGACATTTATGGCAATCATTTACGTTATATGGAGTTTATTTAAAATGTCAATTTGACTTACTCCTTTCAGTAAACATTATTTTTACTGGTTAAATTTTTGTTTATGCCATTTATGTAAAGAATAATGTCTAGTGATCCATATAATTTTAATTAATTAGAGAATAGCCACAGCATCTTTAATTAA
>APFE031119829.1:0-10937 GCA_000404065.3 Pinus taeda | reverse complement strand
ATGATGAAGAATATTATAGCCAAAACCTTGGAGCAGTTTCTACCTAATATGCATATATCCTCCCATGGACACTTAGATTATACCAAAGAGTTTCAAAAGATTCAGTTTCAATTGCAGCAGCAGAATGGTTGGCTCGACCGCATAGAGCAACACATTCCATGTTTTCCCCACACAGAGTTGCCAGGTTCCACTGTAAAGGACCCTACTCCAGTGGATTCAATTGATGATGAGTAGTGGCAGTGCATAATAGTAGTTATGTTTATCGATATCTAGCAAATAAGAAGAACAAAGACTCTCAAACATATATAGCATGGTTGGCTAGGTGGCCAACAAACCTCGTTTCTCTCAGGGCATTTTGAGGCCACCTAACCTTTAGACATATGGATGTAACCTGCTTTATGTTAGAAAATTAATAGAAAAGTACCACCAAGCTTAAAAAAAAATAAAAAAATTGATTATATTAATTTATAAAATTACCTTTATTTTATATTTTAATAAGCAAATAATAATAAAATAAAAAAAATTATTCTAAAACGATTTAATAAAAAAAAAATATTTATTTAAAAATATAAATATAAAGTCGATATATATTATATATATAATTAAATAATATCACAACATATATTATATGGTTAAAACAAATTTTTTTTTTAGATGGAAATCAACAATGGTTTATATAATCTACTAGTACATTTTCCAAATTATTCTAAAAAATTAGATACAAACAGTCCTAAGTAATGCTAAATAATTAAACATGACCGTATGTATCAGAAAAGATTAAAAAAAATACATCTTTATCATAAACAAAATTAGTTAATTTCACTGATCATAAAAACGAAATAACTAAAATACCAGATTTAGAGGAATAAAACAATATCACTTAAAATCTTTATATATAAAAATAAAATTTACCATCTCAATAAATCATATAGAAATGAATGACATAATGTTATTATCGTACTAAAGTTAACTGCGCGAATGTCATATCATTTCCGAATTTGACTAATGTCATTTGAATTTATTAATTTGTTAAGTTAATTAAATAAACCTTTTGTTTAATTTAAATACGTTTAAAAGTTTATTAATGTTTTTATTAATTTTATAAAAATGAAATTATATATATAAATTTAAAAATATATATACAAATAAATGTTATTATTGAAGTAGACACGGAATTGATCATTAGAGTGGCCAAGAAAATTTGTAATGGCATTTTTCCAGACAAAGTATCGAAGCATTGGAGACTTTTGCAGGGCTTTCACCGTATCCACTCCCACCTGCAAACCTTAAAAGTTGTTAGCTTTGCCCATGTGAAAAGAAAAGCTAACATGTTAGTGGATCGTTTGGCAAACGAAGGAGTCACCAATATGGATAGGGATTCTCGGTATGCTTAGGATTTGTTACCTCCAGGCAAATTGTTGGAGGATTAACTCTGTCAGGCGGACAAAGATATGGAGTTATGGTTTCACAGGAAGGATCGAAGTGGTTCAAGAGACAGGCGGGAGGATAGGGAACACTAAACTGTCTGCCCTTTTTGGGTACTAGCCGCAATCCAAAGCTCAGTATTCCATCGGATGTGTGGCGAGAGGATCGACTCTGGAAGTACCACAGGTTTGGTCGTCCATTGGCCAAAACTTTATGTGGAAATTTTGGTGGTGTTTGGGGTTGGGCTGAGAATCTGGGAGGAAGGCACAAGAACCGTCTGATGTTCTTGATTAAAGGTTATCGCCTGGCGAAAGAGCGTGCAAGCTATTCCATGAGGCGATCGATTCTAAAACCACAAGTGGTTTATCGAGCAGGGTCCAAGTGGTATCTGGTTTTCTAAGGAAAGCCCTGATTCCACTCTTCGTGCAACGCGTAGCTGCGAGAGGTGAGAGAATACCGCTTTCATCAAGTGGTTATCTCTCGCGCTACTTGTCCACCCAATATCTGCGTAGACCGTTGGATCCTTGTCAGGCGATCAACGGTGTAGGTTTGTTCATGCATGTTGTTTGGCGTTTCGGACCTGAAAGAGTTTAGAGAGCTAGCCTAAAGTTTGCATCGGGTCCTTAAGATAGGTTTATATGTGGGTTTGTAGTGGGCCCGTATTCAGAGCGTAGACATTGATCCTGGCAGGTCGGATCGTACGGTCTGCGGGTCTACAAGCTTATTGTTGTTTCTAGCTAGTCTTTGGTGGTAGCCTTGTGGACCCTCAGCGGGTCACTTGTGGCATTTTTGTGGGCCCCGGTTCAGTGGACCCGTCTTCTAAGGCGTTCAGGGTTTCTTTTGGTGCTCGACCGTACGACCGGAGGGTCTACTGCTTGCTTTTTTCCAGAGTGTCTGGAGGTAACTCACCAGTTTTCTTGTTCGGGCTTCTCATGTTTTTGGGTGCATGGTTCGAAACTTTTCTTGCCCAGCTGCATGTTGAACTCTCACAGAGTTGGTGCAGCTTCTTGTAAATTATGTATTACTGGCTAGATTAATAGAAGGTCCTACTCTTACTTGATCCAAAAAAAATGATTGAATAGGATCTTAATTTAAAAGTATTGAAGTTTTTGAGACAAGTTTTTCATTATAATCACATTAAAATTTATTTGTCAACACGTTTCGAATCAACAAGTGTGGTTCATCGTCAAGACAAGATGAAGAATCAGATCCAGCAAGCAAGTTAAATAGATAAACCAATCCATTCCAACGGTTAGAAAAATGGCTGCTTTGACCAAGAGAAATGACTACCTTTGACTCGGTTTCTACTACAATTGATAGGACCAAGAGTTTGAGACAAATAATTATTAATTAATTACATTCTAGTTTATAATATATTATAATATATAGAATTATTTATTAGGAAGAAAATTAGTTACTATAATTATAATATTATTTTTATTACCTTTTGACCTTTTAACATTATAATATTATCTAGTCGTTTTTATATAGCCGTTGATGGTCAACCTAGTCAACCTAGCTTGTTAGGAAGATCTGCTCTCCCTATTTAATATGCAGCCATGATCTGACTCCTCAACTTGTCCTGACGATGAACCACACTAGTTGGTTCGAAACGTGTCGACAAAGGTTTTCTACATGTGATTTACGCCGAAACTCTTCTTATAATAGTTATGGATCACAAGCCTCAATTCAAAATGTTTTATAATAAAAACCCAATATACTTAAATATATATATACATAATACATACATACATATATATATATATATATATATATATATCATATATATATATATATCTATATATTTATTATATATATAATATTATATACATACATATATATATAACCCGAATGCGGGTGACATGCAGTGAATTAATGGAAACAATGAATACCGGCGGAGAGAGTACAGGCCACTTGGTTGATGGCGCCTCTCCCCATACCACCTTGAGATGCCCTCTTGACACACCGCATGCGACATTTAATGCAGGCTCAAATCGAAGAAAAGTCATTAACTGTTCGGACATGGATTTACCTCGGCTCATTGTCTCTCCTTCTCCCCTACTCCACTGCAACTACCCGCTCCAAGCTTCTGAACCCAACGCCTGCACAGTAACTGGGCGTCGCTGCTGGTTAGTCTGCTGCATTGATTTTGGAAATGGGCATCACCATTCTCATTCCAGTTTATGCTATCTAACCATTGCCCAGACTGACCCTACTCCCCCTCACAATCCCTCTATTAGTGCTCCCTCTATCATCGCTCCTTCTATAATAGCTCCGTTTGAGCACTCAGCGAGAAATTCCAGCATGGTGAGACATCGCATGCGAAGTCATAGAGGCGGAACTTGGGGAGGCAGTTCTCGCCCTCAAACTGATCTGCACCCTGAGCCCGCTGCCTCCTCTCCCTCCCCTAAACTGCATCATCCCCAGAGATATGGTTCGCGCAGATATCCTAGTACACGAAGTGGACGGGGTCATGCTCGGTCTTCAGGTGAAAATCACGGTGATTTTGCAGTTCACTCTACTAGTTTTCCTTTGCCCCTTCATCCTGCTCCCCACTCAACCCAATTTAGATTCTGTAGCACCCTAAACAGGCCAGTAATTACCGCTACAATCTTCATCCTTTTCACAGAAGACAATGAGCAACCTGCTTCTCAGGTGGAAAATTCTGACTTGCGGCAAGGGGGAGCCCCCAAACGCAGCAATGGCAGAGACACAGGGAAGAACTTGTTGGACGAAGGTAATTTTGCTTTGCATAGCAAGAATATTGGTGTCAGTCAACATGAGGAGGGTGGTAGCTCTGCAGCCACACACTCCCCAGGTTGAATCGGTTATGACGAGTTAGCTTCGGAGGTGGCGACTAGCAAGCATGGCAATGCCCATCCGGCGGATGAGCCACATGGCGATGGAGGTGAGCCACACGGCAGCGTGTCAACGGACGAGGCGGATGATTGGGCATGCCCAATTGTTGAGGAACCCATCCCGGATGATTTCAAATAGTTTGACGTGGCTGCCAGGTGTCTTTTATCTGGTCTTTTTGTTTTTGTTAGTTTCTGTTGGAATCTGGTCTTTTGTCTGGATCTTTTGTCATGGTAAAACCTCATTGGTTTTTTTGTTGTTTTCGGTCTCAAGGACTGATACCGTTTCTGGTTTTTGTTTCTGTGGACTGGTTTCCCCAATGTTGGGGCAGTCCAGATATATTCTGAAACACAATGTTAAAGTCTGCTGAGGCTTAGTCCTCTCTGTACATTTTTATTTTATATCAATAGATTATCTTAACTTAGAAAAAAAAATTAATATATATTAAATAAAATATATTGTTTAGAAATTAAAAAAAAAAATTTTATCAGATATTTGGGAACTTATTATAATTGCCAATTAAACTATTATAATAAATTTCCCAAATATCAAATAAAATTGTTTTTTAATTTATAGGCCCCATATTTATATTATATATATAATTATATATAGTATATTATATATATATATATATATATATAATTATTATACATATTTTTTAAAAGTATTATTGGGTTCTTATTTATAATATATAGTTTATTTAATTATTATACATATTTTTTAAGTATTATTGGGTTCTGATTTATAATATATAGTTTCCATTTATTTATATTTAAAAGAATTTTAATTATAATCAGGTATATTTAAGTTATTCACATGGTCCATATTATAAGTAAAAATTTATCTAATATAATTATTAACATATAAGAGATTTAACTAGAAGATATATTTTTAAGTTTTCAAGTTTCTAATTAGTTCTTATTTAATTTAACATGGTACTTATAACAAATTACTTTTTATATATTGAGATTTTAGTTATTTTTCATATTTTTAATTTGATTAGTTTTACTAAATTATTTAACAGAATTTATATATATTTAAATAAATCCAATAAACAACCCAATTAGTTAATTAATAATTATTTGTCCCAAACTCTTGGTCTTATCAATTGTAGTCCAAGCCCAGTCAAATGTAGTATTTTCTCTTGGTCAAAGTAGTCATTTTTCTAACAGTTGGAATGGATTGGTCTCTCTATTTAACTTGCTTCTTGGATCTGATTCTCTCTCGATCTGATTCTTCATCTTGCCCTGACGATGAACCACATTTGATGGTTCGAAACACATTGATAAATAAATTTTGATGTGATTAAAACCAAAAACTTGTCTCAAAAACTTGATATGGATCACAGAAACCTTAATTCAATGAGTATTGAAGTTGATTTCCAAACCATATGTTATATTAATTATTGAATTAAATTAAACCAACAAAACCAAACCACATGTTACTATGTTAATTAGTAAATTAAATTAAATTAAACCAGCAAAACCATATTATTTAATTTTATTTTTATCTATAGAAATAAAATTTTATATTAGCATAGATTTATTTCGATTCTTGATCTACTATAAATATGAAAAAAAATTACAAAGTGAAAAGTTTGCATTTTTATAGATTTTGTTCATCTTGGCTCTTGTTAGATCCACAATGAATGGATATATGTTGGTTTTGAGAAACATATTAATAAAATGTTTTAACTATAAGAAATTATCCACATTAAAATGTTAATACATGATCCCTCATATTTAGATATAAGATTCTTTTAATTTAAATTACTTTAATTTTAGTTGGTATAAAATTATTTTATTTAATATGGACATTGAAATGTTCTATTTATGTTAACACATGGACAAACATATATAACATGTCAATTAAACAATAAAATGAATTATACATTATATAATATTAATAATATTATTTTTACATGTGGACAACATATATGACATGTTACATTAAACATAAAATGAATTATACATTATAAAATATTAATAATATTATTTTTACATGTCATCTCTAAACTTCATATTTTTTTGACAAAAAATAATAATAATAATAATAATAATAACATAATTAAATTGCAACTAAACAAAATGACATTTTGCATATCTCTTAAAGAATTTGTGATATGCAAGACTAGAGTCTTGTGAGAGAATAAAAGAGTCTCACGGCTCTAAAACTAGAATAATACAAAAGAGGAGTTAAAGTGTTATAATAGTCACTTAGCTTCTCTTTCTTTCCTTCCTTTCTTTAGATCTTCTAACAATCCCTTGTGGATGAGTCAATAGGAACCAATTCCAACTTAGACATAGTCACCAAAGGGGGGTGTTCTTTATCAAATTTGAATTTTTTGATACATGCAATCCCTTTGTTCCCACCAACCCATCCTCTTTACGCACCATAGTTCCAATATGTTCATATGCATGGATCAGTTTTGTCTCTTGTACGTTTTGCATGGGTTGTGCATGTCATGTGGATTATGATTTTTCATAGCATCTTGTGTTGGATGGTCCTCCTTGATTTCCTCTTCATCATACTCTGAAAAAATGGGATCAAAATGTTGCCAGCCTTTTGTTTTCCAAACCTCCCTTCTTCTTTTTTTGTGAAATTTTAGCCTGTGGACAAGAATCATGTAAATGCCATGTTTGAAAGCATGCACGGTATCTAAAGGTTTTATTTTCATAATACAAAGTTTGGAACCATTGAAAAGGTCTATGTTGTAGCAAAATGTCGAATACACATTTGCTCAAGTTTATGTGGTTCTGATTTTCTAGGCTATCCACCACCCCAATGGAGGATTTTGCAAAATCAAATTCTCGATAACCTTCTCAGCCTCAACATTTTCATCTTGCCTCAAAACGCTGGAAATAATTGGCATAGTTGTACTTAAGGCATAAACCCTTTTCTTCATCATAAAACATAATATGATTGTGCCATTTCCTTACGCGGCGACCATACATTGGCTTCTCAGTGGTGGCATCACATATGTGATGTTCCCCAAGCTCAACAAAATTGTTGGAATTAGGCTTCAATTTGTCCCCCTTGTCACTTAAAATCATGCAAAATATCTTTTGTTGGAGCTTTATCGTCTCCTTGACAATCTTTGACTTGCACTCATCTTCGAGGACTTTATCGCAAGCATTGGATATGAGAGCGCCAATGTCGAAATATGGAGAGTGGATCCCTAATCACTCCATCATGCTACTCAACTTGGACACATCGAGAGGAGATTTGGGGCTCGACTTCAACATATTTTCTTCTACAATTGCAAAACCCACACAAAACCCTTTAGAAGAGCTTCAATCCAACTTCATATTAAATAGTGAAGAAACTATATATCTCTCTCATACTAAAAACTAAATTATTTTTAATTTTCAATTATTTTATCTATCTATATAAAGTTGATATAAAATTAGGCTGGAAATTAAAGTATTTTATTTATGGTCGACATTAATTTTTCTTGTTATTACTATTTATTAATGATGTAGTCTAACTTATAGACAAAATAGTCTTTTTCACTTGAATTATGCACATTAAAAATGATTGTGAAAAAAATCATTTCATCTTAAATTAAAACACACCTTTATTAATTTGTAAAAATAAATATTATTTAATATTTTTAATATAACATCTCTTCATATTAAGTATTTTTACAAAATTAAAATCTTATTTAAAAAATAAAAATTTTATTACAATGTCTCTTTCTAATTTTCTTATCAAAATTAGTAACCCAAAACAAAACACAAAATATCATGTATCTAGTTGGGTTCTTAGAGATTTCCCTATCTAATAATTAAGGTTCCATATATTTTCCTATCCCCACTCAATAGCCCTAACATAGAAATAAAATATCCTTTAGTTTGACCTAGTTTTTGCAGGATTCCCTACTTTAAATCCTTTGTTAAGTTACTAATATTCCTATACATTTGTTTGATTAAATTTATACATTTGTTTGATTAAATTTCTAATAATGGAAATGTTAAGCAACAACATATAAAATTGAAACCAACCTTCTCCATCTGCCTTCCTTCTCCACTCAAAATTTTGTGTTAAAAAGTTTCATTAATTTAACCATAATTTCAAATTGCGACAAGGTGAAGAAAAAACCCAATGGTAATTATTTGAATTGGGTCCTCAATGGGAAAACCAAACCATAGAACCACATTAGAGCTTAGCGTTCAGTCTTTATCTCACTCCAAGGAAAATTTTTATAAAAATAGTGATTAACTCTATACAAATTGCAGCCACTAAAAATACAAAATGCTTTGGCACACCTCATGCTAGGGCAACCATATTTAACTGTAGGACTGGCAAGAACACTCCTAGAAATATTTTCTTGTTCCTTGTAGCTTGTGAAAATATTAGATCTGGATTTCAGAACACTACTTGCTCCTTTTCAAAAGCTTTCATAAAGATTCTTCGATGACGAACACAGGATATTTGAGCATAGATGTAAAGTGAGGTGATTATCAGAAGCTTTTTCATTATTAAGGGCTTTTTCAAATTTGAAAATAGGTTAAAAAGTAGTAACAACGTGTTATGGAGGGAAAGTCTAAGATTTTAATAACACAGCTAAGGACCATATCCCATCATTTTAGAGGTGCAACAGGTAGATGGGTAGTTCCGAAGGAAGAGTGGGAAGAAAGAACTTGTGTCTTCTGTGAGGAGAGAGTTGTTGAAACGAAATGGCACTTCATCGTGGAGTGTCCTGCCTATAAGGACATTCAGAATCAGTTTGAAAGCAACCTGAAAGTGGACAGTCTAAGTGAGCTATTTGTGGAAGGAAAGCTTCACAAGATGGAAAACTTTTTTATCATGATTCACACCAAGAGGGTTGTTATGGAGAAAAACTTGATTGTATGAGGTTTTTTTATCATGATTCATGCCAAGAGGGTTGTGATGGAGAGAAACTTGATTGTATGATATTTTATTGATTGGATATCTGGGTCCCTTACACTGTTTTACACTGTTTTGTTCTCGTGGACATCATTAAAAATCTTTCAATTCAATCAGACATACTACTAGAGACGAAAAATGTCGAGTCCGAGTACAATTTCCAAAGACATGTCAAATGGCCGGAAAATAGGAAAAAACTACCACATTGTTTTCAAAAAAGTATAACATATACACTACGGCTTATGTAAATCAATGAATTCTGTTATTTACAAGAAACTGTTAGTTTGACAACCGATTAGTAACTTTGGGTAAATGTAACAAGACAGTTTGATACCGATATGTTAGTTATGTAACGACGGTTCATGATATAAAAATATCAAATGCCCATGAAATGTAACGTGCGGAGAATCATTATTGAATAACAAATTCCAACCTATTCAATTCCAAATTCATTCAGTTTCTTATCTTGGTTATTCAGTTGAGCTTTCTTGTTTCTTGTTTTTCCTTCATTATGTCATTTATCGTTTCTACAATTGGTATCAGAGCTCCGAGGGCGGTGAGCCTGGGCGTGAAAGAAAGTGGTTGTGCGTTGACTCTGCGTGAAGGAGGCATGACCGAGAAGATTGTTGTGCGTTGATTGTGAAGCGTGAAAGGCTGTGCAGAAAAGGCGTGAGATCCGTGAGCGACTAAGCGTGTGAAAGAGCCTATCCGCGTGAGAAAGACCCTGCTGTCTGCGTGAAGGAGGAGTGCTGTGCGTTTTCATTGTTGCGTGGCGGTTGGTTGTGTGTGAGAAGCGATGTGAAGACCCTGCTGTCTGCGTGAAGGAGGAGTGTTGTGCGTTTTCATTGTTGCGTGGCGGTTGGCTGTGTGTGAGAAGCGATGTGAAGACCTTGCTGTCTGCGTGAAGAAGGAGTGTTGTGCGTAACCCTGTTGTCGTTCCAGAACAGAGTGGCGTGGACCAGAGGTTGCAGCTAGAGGAACGTGGTGCATGCATGCTGTCCGTTGAAAACCAAGCAGAGTCTGTGTGCCAGAGCTGTCAATGCGTGTTACTAGTCCTGCATTGAATATCTCTGCCTCTGCTGAGTGAAAGAGGGGACGTTGTTGTTATGCCGTATATGCTCTGAAGACCAGCCGTGAAGATCAGAGTGCTGGAGAAGTGGTGGAGAAGACCTCTGCGTATTGAAGCAGAGAGGGCATCGTTACCAGAGCAATCTGCAAGCTGAATCCTGGTATTTTTGAAAGAATTTTTGTCTCAGGAATTGTTTTTTTCAACAACAAAAAAAAAAAGTGAAAATAAAAGTTTGTGTAATTTGAAGAAAATTCTGGAAATAAAAAGGGGAGTATTTTATAAATATTGGAGGAAAAGAAAGGGTTCAGGAAGGGTTTCCTTGTTTGAAAAAAAACAAGAAAAACAAAGGGGTAAGGGTTTGTAAAAATAATAAAAATTAATATTTTTTTTTTTAAAGAAAAATATAAACCCTAGTTCAGAGGCTGAGATTATTTTTCTTGAAAAGGAAAACCCCTAGAAAGACTGAAACCCTAGGAAGGAGGAAAAATGGCCAAGATGTCTAATGCAAAATTCGAGGTGGAGAAATTCACCGGAAAGAGCAATTTTTCTCTTTGGAAACTGAAGGTTAGGGATTTTCTTGTGCAACAAGGGTTGCACAAGGCATTGGATGGGGCAACTAAGAAACCTGCAACCATGACTACTTCAGACTGGGAGGACTTGGATGCCCGAGCTCTCAGTACCATCCGGCTATGCCTAG
>APFE031119825.1:125603-179439 GCA_000404065.3 Pinus taeda | reverse complement strand
GCAGGAAAATGTGTAAGGAATGGAGCATTTTGATGATGTGGTTGATTGGGTTGTGTGAATGGTTTTGATGGGCAAGCAAGATATTGTGGAAGAGCTGGTGGAGAATACGGAGAATGGGCTTGTGCTACAAGATGAGGGAGAGTAGTCATACAATCATAAGGTGAACCATGCCAAGCTTGTAGACAAAATTGCTAGTGGTTATATTGAGATTGACATGGCTGCCCTAACACATTAGTATTCCATAATGGATTATGCAAGTAAGAAAGTGGAGAGGAAGTGTTTTGAACCATACCTGTAGGCCATGATTTCCATGGTTTTGACCTTGTTGCAGCTTCCTTACCTCTTTGATATGCTACTTCCATCCTAGATAAGGAAGGGTCAGTATCTATGGGATGCTCCTTTTGGTCATGAGTGAAAAACACTTCATCAAATTCTTGATTTTTATGAACTTGCAAAACAGCCAATTTTGCATTTAGAGAGCTAACAAAATCAACTTTAAAATTTTCAAATAAAACCTTGATTTCAGCTCTTATGTCTCCTATTCTTGTAGCAGATTTGGAAAAGAAAGAACAAACATCTCTAGAATTTTTACCAGCCTTGGAGATTCCTCTTGAATACCTTATGCACAACTCACAAACATCATCATATGATAACTGAAAAACATCACCTTTTCCTATTAGATTTAAGAGTTCTAAAAATTCATCTTGATTCCTTTAAGAATGAGTGTTTTTAAGATCTCTTTCTCCAAATGCTTATATTTTGATTTTTGAAGGTTGTATTGAAATCGATCTACATAGTCCTCCAAACTTTCATCTTCCCCTTGTATCATATCGAAAATATCTTGATTGGATTTGCAATAGTCTTGGTACTTCTTCAAGAATATGTTCTTCATGTCCTCCCATGATTGGATGCAATTCCCACCTGGGCTCATGAACCATCGGAGAGCTGCTCCTTTTAGAGTAAGAGGAAACACTTTCAATCTTTGATCATTAGTACAATAATCATATCCTCTACAAAGTATTTCAAACTCAAATAAGAATTTATCTGGATCTTCATTTGCTAAACCATGAAAATTTGGTAAAGATGGGGGAATTATGTGCATTTGTGTCACTCCTAGATCTTTGATAGGAAATTCAAAAGTAGAAACGTGAGCCATTTCTTACCATAGTATAAGATGTTCTTCATGTGTTTCTTCGAGGATCCTTCTTCAAATGTTCCTGTCAATCGGTTAGTGAAATGGGTGGTGCTTACATCACCACTTGCGTGAGATCATGTGATTCATTTTTTAAAAATTTCTATCTTTTTCCTAATCATTCACACAAAAATTCAAACATCTATTTCTACCCTAGGTTCTTTAACAATTCTTTTGGAAAGCGGGCAGGGGAGCAGGGCTTTTACATGCTCCGTACGCAGGTTCTTACCTTCCGTTTTTAATACCCAATTCTTTCATAATAGGCACTCATAAGATGCACACTACTCTTTAAAAATGGCTACACTCTCCCCAGCAACGGCGCCAAAATGTGGAGCGATAAAAAGGCGTCTTTGTAACTCCTAATTACCTCACATTAATTTTCAACCCAGGGACGAATTTTTATTTCAAGAGTGTACTCAGTCTGAGGCGGCTATTTACTCAAGAGTAATGTTTTGCAGTATAGTGCTTAAAATGCAAAAGTAAATGAATTCTTGGAAAGAAATCTAACTATAGCAAAATACCTTGAAGCCTAAATCATTCATTTGGAAAAATAAGCAATGTATCACTCAAGGGTCTAGTAACAATAACTCATCCCTTTAGAAACTGATGTAACCAAAAATACTCAAGGAACAAATCATCAATCTGGGGACTAGACAGCAAATGCCAATGCCCACTATAGTTTCAGATCGTTTTACGCACCAAAGCAATCAATAATGCAAATAACAGAAATTGGAACGACAGATAAGAAATGGAACAACAATTAAGAAATAGAACAACAAACCTGAAATGGAACAATGAACAAGAAACTGAAATGTTCTAAACTAAATCATTCACTTAAACGACCATCAGTCGAGGATACAGTAGCAATAACTCATTCCTCTAGATATTGATGCAATTAAAATCAAACTGGAACAAGACAATCAATCTGGGAACGAGGAAGCAATAACCAATGTTCTCTACAATTGACAGTCCTGCTTTAAAGCAATTAAAAGGAAATCGAAATTGAATTGAAGCTGCTATTGAAAGTAAACTAGGAAAACTCTTTAAAAACAAACTCTTTCAATTAATCAACATAAATGAACAGCAAAGTAAATGGACAGCAAACTGGAATTAAAGGAATCGAATAACCAATCCTATTGAACAACAATCTGTAATGAATATCAATCAAACGGAAAAGCAAATGGAATGAAACCATAATTGAAATAGAACAACGAAGCTTTATATTTGAAATGAGCAGCATAACAATATACGCTGAGAAGGATAATAATCTCTGTTATGATGGAAAAGAACAGCCACACGATTCAATCTCAGCTTGTGCAATAAAACAATTTCATAAAATATTATAATAGCTCGCTGCAAAAACATGAAGCTGTAAGACAATATGATTCAAAGAAATAGGAACTAAATCAAACCATCACACGGCGGAAATTGGAAAGATATAATACAATAGCAGCATACTCCACCAGAGGTTGGGCCCTGAGCTGCCAGCGGATGCTGCTGGGCTACTTTAGATGAGAAGAATCTACAACAACCCTTTTATTTATTCATCATCAACTTGTGAAATCATTACAATAGCAAAAGCTTGAAGATTACATTGGCAATGCAACAATCCTTATCCTATCATGAACAATCCACCATCATTCTTGAATCTCTAGTTCTAAATCCTTAATTCTCCATCATTTTTCTATCCCCGAAGTCATCCCCCTCTCTGATCTTTGTTCTGATTTAAAAACAAAGAGAGCAGAGAGTGGTTACAACTGTGATAATTACAATATGATAATTATTACAAAATTGGATTGTTTCCAACCAATTGATCAACAAGAAGATATATTTCCGTCCATCTCTCAACAAGAGCAAGACGAATTTGGCTTTGCAGCTGAGATTTGGAGGACGGTCGCAACAGCAAATATGAGAAAATCGTGCTCAAAGAACCCTATGTTTCTCTCAATACAAGCCAAATTTGGGCAAACCGTTCCTTTCAAAAGTTAATTGGGTCCATTCTGGACAAAACCCATGTTCCAGATTTTCCAGATTTGTCTTCATTTGCTCAGAATCTCAACTGCAAAACTGTCACTCCTTATTCTAGCGCATTTATGAGTTGGCACTTTTAATGATCAAATCTTCAATCTGGAAATTATCTTGGAGGCTAAAAATGGTGAATAATGTTATAACCAATTTATTAAAACTATCATTGATAAAATAATTCATAATCATCAATTTATTAGAAATAAAGGAGAATAAATAATATTCATTCTTAAGAGCATAAATCATTATAAAATAGAATTTAAATGATAAATTATAACAAATGATATAATAGAGAAGAGTAAAAATGGATGAGATAAATGTTACAAAGTGGTCGTATTCACGGCCCAACAACAGTGCTCCTCCACATGACACTAGCAGATGGATAAGCTTGTGTAGGAGTATAGGTACATCTTAACCTACCCATCAGGTTACCTATACACTGTCAGGTTAAGAACCCCATCGATCTACCCTCGGGTGTGCTGCTACCCAATGGAACGATCTATCGATGCTTTGTTCTATAGAAAGATGAAATGAAGAGGTGGATTTAGGAGATTTTGTAGAAAGGGCACATCAGGATAAGTTCATCAGCTTGTGGGAGCCTGATCGTATTAGTACAAAAGAAGGATGAGACCTAGAGACTCTATATAGACTATCGAGCACTAAAGAAGATCACTATCTGGGATAGGTATCCAATCCCATGGATTGATGCCCACCTAGACCAGCTTAAGGGGGCCAAATATTTCAACAAGATTGACTTGAGTTCCGATTATCACCAGCTACCTATCAAACTCTCTTATATGTGGAAGTGATTTGGAATTTATCCAAGATAAATAATGAAAGGTATTACAGACTCATGTGCATGGATATGCCTATGTTACTTTATGCAATTGGTCAATAAGATTGTGAAATGCATAGACACTGAGGAAATCAGAGTAAACATAATAGTGAAACATGTCAATAAAACAAGTTTAATAAGGAGTTCACCCAATGCTCTTGGGCTACCTCTCCTAGTCCAGCCTTTCAGTGGTGGCCTCTCTATTATGTTTTCAAACAGAGTTTTATAATAGTGAGCTCGATTCAAGTCTCACTAACATAATGGAATCAGTAGGAATGGAGTGCATTGTCTCTCCTTAATGAAACTCGATCTCTGAGGTTCACAATAGTATGATAGGCCTATATCGGAGCTTGCTTAAACCTCTCAAACCTTCAATGGAGTACACAGACTCTCTGACTCTCTTTGGCTTTGTATGGCTCGATGCTACCTTCAAGTCATCTCAGCTTCTACTCTTTGTTCTCTAATATTAGCTTTCTGTGTCTTTGTGTGTTGCCTCTCTGTATGTTGCCTCTATCAGTTTATGGCTTTAAAACTAGTCTATTCTTCTGACTATTCGTTTCCGCTTCCCAGCCTTCTATTTTTCCTTCCTTTGTGCATTCAAATTCCTCTGCTCTGCATCATCATCACTGGGAAATGCCTTGCAAGGATGTGGCCACTTGTTTGCTAACGAACTGGGTGTCAGATTATTCGAATGGCTGTTATATCTATTTGCTTCAAGATCGCCCACGAACACGAATCATTCGCCAACTCATCATCCTCGTCAGACATCAAATCCTTGTCATTTTTCTTTTTGACCTATCAAATCTAGTTGGTCATCAGGATGCATCTCCACCATTGATCTGGACCCCCCAAATCCTATGGTCGTCCTTCATATCGGGCGGACAAGTTGCCTCTGGTTTTGCCAGTTTTGTGCCATTGCACTTTACCATGGGCCATCGATCTATGCACTTGACCAGGGGTCCTCGTTGCTCCACTCTAGTCACAACTGCAATTGTTATGAGGATTCCTCCTGATAGCTTTGATCTTCTCTAGGATTTGAATATTTTAGCATAATTTGAAATAGTCATGAAAACTTAGAGAGTTTTAGGATCCAACTCAGGTCACAGTCTTCCCATTGAGAAGGCTTTTGGACCACCAAAAGTTGGTTTTCTTTCAAGCATCAATCAAGTGAGGGTATTGCTTCCTCGCTTGCTCAATTTCTATCCATTTCCCACTACTTGGTTTTGAACCTTTGAGTCTGATCATGAGGTACTCGACATTCCCTCTGCGTGTAGTTGTTACCTTCCTGTCTGGAACTGTATCTTCCTGCAACTCATCAATATATTCAGGTAAGATATCATCAATAGAAGGCAATTGACTCTGCACTTCGGGATCTTCAATTAATGAGGGTTCAAATAGTCTCAAGCTGTCTGCATTAACAACTGAGTAGATATGCATGTAAGCTGGTAGATCAGGGCGAAAAGCATTCTCACCAATTCTCTCAAGTATCTTGAAAGGTCCATATGTTACTGGCTTCAGCTTCTTACCTTCACCTTGCATTCAGTCTTTGCTGATATACAGCCAAACTTGATCACCAACTTGGAAACTATGCTCTATTCAATGCTTTTCATGCCTTACCTTGTACTTGGCTTGGTTCTTTTCTAGTTGTTCTTGTACTGCCTAGTGAATCTCTTAGATTTGTTCAATGAACTTGGTTGCTTTGTCCACATCACTGTGTCCATCAACTGCTATGTCTTTACCAAAGACAAAATCCAAGGCAAACCTTGGTGTGAAACCAAAACAAGTCTCAAAAGGAGATCTCTGTGTAGAAGAATGTTTAGTTTGGTTGTAAGCATGCTGCACATAACATAAATGTTCATCCCAAAGTTTACGATGCTTGCTGCAATATCCTTTGAGAAACTGGATCACTATCCTGTTGACCACTTCTGTTTGACCATCTGTTTGTGGATGAAAAGCTGTGCTTTTCTTTAACCTAGTGTCCATCAATTCCCACAAACTTGACCAAAATTTCCCAACAAATTGGGTATCTCGATCAGATATTATGGAAGTGGGCAATCCGAAATGAACCCATACATGCTGAAAGAAAAACTTTGTAGTCTGTTCAAATATAATCTGTTTGTTAAAAGGTATTAAAATACACATTTTGTTGAACCTATCCACAACAAAATATAAATAGTCATGACCTTTCCTAGATTTAGGCAGTCCTCCAACAAAGTCCATGGAAACACTTTCCCAAGGATGAGAAGGAACTGGTAGTGGAGTGTACAAGCCTAGTTTTCTATTGCTGGGCTTACTTTTAGCACACATGGTACACCCTCTTACATATCGAGAAACTCTCATTCATTTTCGGCCAATAACAAAATCTTTGTAGCTGTGCAACCATTTTACTGACACCAAAGTGACCTAATATTAGAGAAGTGTGTGCTGCTTGAATTATCTTTACTCTTTCAATTTGTGGAATGCATAGCTTCCCAAAATGATACAAGAGTTGTTCCTTAACATGATAATCAAATTCTTCTACTGATTTTCCTTGACTTAAAGTTTCATATACATCTTTAAAATCTATATCTTGAGCATATTGTTCAATGTAGCTTTCATGCAATACTGAATTATGCTTAAGTATAGTAGATGCATTTATAATTGTTCTAGATAACATATCTGCAACTTTTTTGTGTATGCCTTTTTGTATGTCTGATGACTAAATGAAACTGTCGTAGAAAACCCATCCATCTATAGTGTCTTGATTGTTGCAACTTAGTTTGGGAGTGTAGATATTGAAGTGTTTGATGATCAGTATGTATAACTGTCTCTTTGGCCATCAAGTAACATTACCACTTTTTTCACACTCTGTACTAATGCATACAATTCTTTGTCATATGTGGGATAGTTAACTAGTGTAGAATTAAATGTCTCAGAATGATAACATATGGGTTTACCATGCTGCATTAGCACTACTCCCATGGCATAGTCACTGGCATCTATTTCAATCTCAAATGGTCTTTGAAGATCAGGTAGTGCTAGTACTGGTGTTGTACTAATCTTTTCTTTCAAGTTGTCGAAGGCTTTTTGCTATTTGCCTCCCCACTGAAACACCTTGTTCGATCCTGTTAAAGCATGTAAGGGAGCTGCAATTGAGGAAACGTTAGAAATAAACTTTCTCCAATATTGTGCTGCTCCTAAGAAGCTTCTAACCTCTGTAGCAGATTTGGGTTTAGGCCAGTTTACAATGACTGCAACCTTAGAGGGATCTACTTCAATTCACCACCCCCTACTATATGTCCCAAATAATTCAAAGATGTTTTACCAAATTCACATTTTGAGAGCTTAACATAAATTTTTTCTCTTTTCAAAACATCTAGTGTCTGCTTAACATGCTTTAAATATTCTTCCCACATTTTGCTAAATATAAGAATTCCATCCAGATATACAATAACAAAATCATCAAGAAAAGGTTTGAGTACATCATTCATTACTCTCATGAAAGTAGTAGGAGCATTATTTAAGCCAAAAGGCATAACCAACCACTCATACAATCCCTGCTTTGTTTTGAAATAAATCTTCCATGCATCTTGTTCTGGAACTCTGACCTGATGATAGCCACTATACAAGTCTAACTTGGAAAAATAACAACTTTTAACTGATCTAATAAATCATCTATGTGAGGAAGGGGATAATGATTTTTTATCGTTATCTTATTCAGTGCTCGGTAATCAGTGTACACTCCATCTTTCTTTTTCACCAAAATGATTGGAGACCCACATGGTGATGTGCTAGGTCTGATGAACCCCTTCTCGAGAAACTCCTTTACCTACTTCTTGATTTCTACATTCTCTAAAGTGGATAACCTGTACATCTTGATGTTAGGTAATGGAGCATCATGCTGCAAACTAATATCATGCACTATTTCCTTTATGGGTGGTAGACCTTTAGATTCTTGAAACATTACATCATATTCTGAAACATCCTTTTCTAAATTGGCTTGTTGTTTAATATCACAACCCTCAAATACATTGTTTTTATTAGGTTTCTTTTCCTTTACAACCATCAGTAAAAATCATTTGCATGAATTTACAATTCATTTCATCTGCCCTGAGTTTATGAGAGTATAATTATTCTTGAGCTTATGAGCTCTTACAATATATTCAATTCCATCTTTAACGAGTAGATACTTGTTCTCAGCTCTATAGAAAATAACTTTTCTATCATACAAGTAAGGACTTCCTAAAACAATTCCACATATATCTAAAGGAACTATATCTAGCTCAACCTCATCTACAAATGTTGACCCAAAAGAAAACTTAAGTTTACATTGTCTAGTCACTTGTAGCTTTGCTTTACCACATAGCCAACCTAATGGATATGGTTTCTTGTGAGGTATGGTTAGTAATCCCAAATTCTTTACAATTTCTTCAGAAATTAAATTTACTTGTGAGCCACTATCAAAAAATCTATCAGTCTTTTGATGATTGGAAATAACTCGAATATGAAAAAGCTCACATCTTTTTCTCTCATTTTCATTATTAGTAGATTATGCAGAATTACTAGTAGATGCTTCATAATTTTTACCTTTTATACCTGTGGCTATGATTGTTGCTTCATCTCCTGAGTCTAACCCCAAATCTTTTTGAATAGTTGTAGCAGTCTTCTTCTTCTTACCCTAAAACTTCTTAGGTTTTAGCTCTGGATGTAGAATCCAGCAGTGTTCATCATCATGCCCATCCTTCTTATAGTGAGTGCATGAGGACTTGCTCTTCTGTACAAAGTTTATCTTCCTCTCTTTCTATTTTTGTTTTCTTTTCTCATTATTTTTTCTTGTAGTGGGTTTGGATGATCCCCCAACTTCTGGGTTCCCATTCTTACGTCTAGCTTCGAGATGCGTAGCCTGAAAGGATACTTCATCTATACTAGTGGGATTAAACATGAGGATAGTGTGCCTCATGTAGCTATGTAGACCACCTATATACTTCAATAGAGTCTCAGGTGAGTCTAAAGAAATTCCTAGAATCAAAGCTCTTTTCCTAAATTCTTGAGTGTAACCTTGTACACTTTTCCGTTTTAGTTGTTGAAGAGTTTGCTAGCTCATCATGGCTTGTTGCATATAGGCTAGTGGATAGAATTTCTTTTTAATTGCATAAACAAATTCACTCCAGAGAGAAAGAATCTTACCATGTTTCTTCATGTCAGCCTATGTCCTACCTTCCCACCATACCAAGGCAATGCCTCCAAGGCGTAGGCTGGCCAGCTGAATCTTACTCTTGCTTGAGTCAATACTCTACACTCTGTAATAAACATCAATCTGTCTGATCCAATTATCTAGCTTCTCTGCGTCAACTCTCCATCATATATTGGTAAATAAAATTTAACATCTAATTTAATCAAAGATGTCTTCTTTTTATTTTCAGGGCTATTAGGAGGTGTGAGAAATTTTTCTTCTTTCCCTTTGCCTTTGGAGTGGTCATGGAGGAGAGATTATTCTACTCCTTTGTCTTGTTTGGAGCTTGATGCATCTTCATCTTTATATTTATTATAGTCCATATACATTTCCTCCACCATGGATTTCAGGGTCATAAAACTATCCATGAACTAGGGGTCTGATTCCAAGGGATTTTCTCCTGACACTTTCCTCTTAGAATAGACTCTTCCAATTTCGAGGTTAGTTTCAGGAAATTCTCCGTCTCCTAATTTAAGCTTTGATCATTCAACAAAAAAATATAGCACAAGCTTGTCTAATCTTAATAAACTTGAGCTCTGATACCACTTGATCTGGAATTTATCCAAGATAAAGAATGAAAGGTATTACAGACTCATGTGCATTGATGTGCCTATGCCACTTTATGCAATGGATCAATAAGATTGTGAAATACATAGACACTGAGGCAATCAGAGTAAACATAAGAGTTAAACATGTAAGAAAAACAAGTTTAATAAGGAGTTCACCCAATGCTGCTGCGCCACGTTTCCTAGTCCAGCCTTCCAGTGGTGGCCTCTCTATTATGTTTTCAAGCAGAATTTTACAACAATGAGTTCGATTCAAGTTTCACTAATAGAATCGAGTCAGTAGGAATGGAGTGCACAGACTCTCCTTACTGAAACTCGACCTTTGGGTGTCGCAGTAGTATGACAGGGTTATACCGATGAGCTTGCTTGAACCTCTCAAGCCTTCAATGGAGTACACAAACTCCCTGACTCTCTCTAGCTCTGTCTGGCTCGATGCTACCTTCAGGTCAGCTTGGCTTCTAATCTTTGTTCTCTGCTATTAGCTTTCTGCATCTCTGTGTGTTGCCTCTCTGTATGTTGCCTCTATCACTTTATGGATTTAAAACCAGTCTGTTCTTTTGATTGTTCATTTCAGCTTCCTAGCCTTCTGGTTTCCTTACCTCTGTCCATTTGAATTTTTCTGCTTTATGTCATCATCACTAGGTAATGCCTTGCAGGAAGGTGGCCACCTATTTGCTAATGAACTAGGTGTTAGATTATTCGAATAGCCATTAAATTTGTTTTCTTCAAGATTACCCGCGAACACGAACCATTTTCCAACTCATCATCCTCGTTGGATGTCAAATCCCTGTCATCTTGCTTTTTGACCTGCCAAATCTGGTCGATCATCGAGACACATCTCCGCCATTAATTTTTACCCCCTAGATCCTATGGTCGTCCTTCATATCAGGCGCACAAGTCATACGATGTTTACCCATCCAATACGGGCGATTTTCTCTCTCTTCCGCCGGACACGCATCGCTCAATGTGTGGCATCAGGTGGAACTCAATCAAAACTGTTTACCACCTCGAAGCCTTCCAATATCTTGTCTATTTTGGGGAATCCCACGCTACGGAACCAAAATAGTTACTTTTCCAAGTTTTATATCATTTTCGGGTTTGAGCATTTCATGGATTTCCTTCACTTACGGGGATGCCCTACGATACACGATTAGCTAATTGGTTATCAGAATCCACCTATGTTTCCCTAATTAGCCTCCAGTTTTGCTAGTTTTGTGTCATTGCGCTCTACCATGGGCCAACAATTTGTGTGCTTGACCGAGGGTCCTCATTGCTCCACTCTGGCCACAACTGCAATTATTATGAGGAATCCTTCTGATAGCTTTGATCTTTTCTAGGACTTGAATCTTTTGGCATAATTTGAAACAGTCATGAAAACTTAGAGAGTTTTAGGATCCAACTCGAATCAGGAAGATTTCCTTCAAATCCAAGGAGGGCCTTTTCGAATGGTTGTTCATGCCTTTTGGGTTGACAAATGCCCTGGCAACCTTCATGAGGTTGATGGATGATATCTTGCAACCCTTCACCAACTCATTCATGGTGGTGTATTTGGATGACATTCTAATCTTTAGCAATAGTTGGGAAGAGCACCTCCACCATATTCGACAGGTCCTCCAAACCTTGTGACAACACAAGTTGTGTGCCAATTTTGAGAAATGCACTTTTGGTATGACGCAGGTTCAATATCTGGGGTACATCATTGATGGGTGGGGTGTGCATGTGGAGCTAGCCAATATATAATTAATTTTGGATTGGTTAGCTGTAACTACTCTAATAGAGCTTCGTAGATTTCTAGGTGTTGCTAAATTCAACCGTAGGTTCATGTTGGGGTTCTCTCATATCACTTGGCCTTTGAGTCACGTCAGCGAGAAATGAGCGAAAGAAAAGTTTTGTTTGATCTAAATCCCAACAAAAGGAATTTACTGAGTTCAATCATCACCTCTAGTTTGTAAAACTTCTCACATTACCAGACCTATAGGAACCATTTGAGATCGAGACATATGCCTCCGACTATGCTATTGGTGTAGTTCTTACGTAGCAGGGGAATCTAGTGGCATGTCATAGTGAGACACTGTTAGAAACAATTTGAAAGTATCCCACCCATGATAAAGAGTTGTATTCCACTATGGAGGCCTACCAATAATGGAAGCATTACATTATAGGGAAAGAAATGGCCTTCTACAGAAACCATTGACCCCTATAGTTCATATAGACATAAGGGAAGTTGTAGAACCATCACCATCTGAAATGGTACACATACTTTCAATAGTCCCATTTGAACATTAATTACAAGAAGGGAAGCACCAACAATGTTATAGAAACCCTCACCCAACCACCGATCATGGCACCGACCACTGTGCTTGAATCTTGTGGGAACGAGACTATGAGGAGGCTACATGTTTACATGAGTGATCCTGGATCCTGCAACACATACTAGACACTCCTGGATTTGAAGGAAATCAAGATCTAAATTTTCCTCTTTAGGATGTACTGTTATGTCACTTGGGACACCTCTATGTTCCTTCAAGTGAGCATTCCAAGATGATTTGGGAGCCACACTATAGTCAGGTCATTGGAAATTTCAGGGTAGAGAAAACAATGGAAGTGTTGTAGAAGTATTTTATTAGCTAAACCTTCGATAAGATGTTGGGAAGTACATCAGGTCTTGCACTTGCTGCACGATTGAGTTACACAGTGTTTTGTCATATCTCCTATACACTCCCTATACCATATCTTGAAGTTCCAAAACATTAACTATTGTGCATCATATCCACCATGATATACATACCAAAAACTCCCTAAATAATCAAAGGAAAACTACCCTGAATCCATTTTGGAGAAGGTTTCCTAGAAACCTAATTTTTGGCATTAGCACATTTCACTTCAATACCTACCTATGCTGATGGCTAGTTTCTTAGTTATATATTCACATTTCTAGTGTGTTTTCATAGGAAAACCCATGTTGAACCTCTTCTAGCAGGTTTTCCCAAACTAGAGGAGAAGCTTCACTCACTAGAACCTTTGGGAACAACGAGCTGGATATTGGCTGTTGATGCGGTCAAGCTCTCTCATTTAGGCCTCTTGATCTTATCATCAGGGGATTTCCCCTTGAGATGTGGGCCTTCCTCCCTCTTTTGTGGATCCCTAACTCCCTTTCCCTTCCTATAATTTCATTCCCTTCCATCCCCAAATGGTTGGTCATTTATTGTTGCATCATTATGCTGAGATTATGCTTACATGCTACGCATTCTAGCTTGGTGAAAGAGTGCCTCAAGAGTCTTTTCTTGTACTTGGACATCCACGAAAAGGAGGTCTCCAACATCAAGGAATAGGTTGTATGCTTCCCTTTTTAGCTTATTGATATATACATCTGATGTTCACTTTCCATAATTGTGTAAATGTTTATGCTATTAGCTTAATATTCCTTGATATGTTAAGTAGTTTATGTTTGATGTATGCCATATATGCTCTTGTATCTTGCTTAGTAATTTGATCTTCCTTGTAGGTACTCAGAGATTAAGAATAACTAAGGAGTGAGGCCTGGACCGAAATATTCAAAGCCATCTCCAAGGATCGAGTGATTGGCATCAGAACGAGGTAGGATTCTCCTTCTCTCTTCATTTGTCAAGCATAAGCTAAGAAAGTGTATGTTATATTGTTTAGTTTGCTTCTGGGCCCACTCATTCGGCTAGAGGGATCACCTCTATCTGTAGAGGGGACTTGCCTTCACAACAAAATGGTGACTCCATTGGGAAAGCTATAGCCTATTCATCCTCATTTCTTAACTAATCTCTTGATCAGTTTGACCAACCATTGTGTTCTCAGTTAGTTTGTGTTTGTATAGGTCTGCAAAATCATTGGTTTCTATCTTAGAGTGCTCAGTCTGGAAGTGTTTGTGAAATTCTTTTTATTTGTTTCCTTATTCCTCGCCCAACACACCTTTTTATCTAACAGTTGTGTTGCCAGTGCATTTTTTATTAAAAAAAGTTGCATTTATCCTTTGTAGAGCTCCAGTTTGACCTTAATAGGCACATTGATCCCTGAGATTGGAAAAAATCTACGTTCTCTCTGTCAAACCCTAGTGTGTTTGAGCACCTAAGGTCATGTTTTGTCCTGCATGACTAGATTTTCTTAATGGTTTCATTGATTACCTCATTTTATTAGAAAATTCTTATGTCTTTGAACTTTCAAGTGCTTGAGTGCAATTGGATTAATTTTATGCTTTATAGGTCGACTGGTTTTCACTTGCCACTTGTGAGTGTCTTTGGGTCTCTAGTTTGCTGAATGATTAGTTCTGTTGATCTGGTGAAATCACTTGAAACATTAACTTACATTGGTTTCAGTTTGTCTCAATGTGAAAAGTTGTTTTTCATGTGTATTAGGTCATCTTGTATTTGAAATCCATCATTGTCATTTATCAAACATATATTACACTATTCAGTTTGGAAACTGAAATGAGCTTATTTGCTGATCTATTTGAAAGTGAAAGACATTTTCATGAAGGGCTTTTAAATTTGGTGTTACCTTGACTGATGACTTATTTGCATTATGACTACTTCAAAGCAAAATCTTCATTTTCACTTTAGTTGAAGCTTAGTTGCATGTGAACATCTAAAAATCAAAGACAACATCATATAAGTAAAGTGCATGTTATTGAAGTGAAGGTAATTTTCGCTTTCAATAGATTGCATATTCATTAGTGAAAGTGAAGTTTAGTTTTTCTCTTGCATTTTTCATTTGGAAAAGTTAGTGGAGGCATATTGTTTGATGCATTAATTGCTTGAACTTTCTTCTCTCATTAGTGTAGATTTCATTGAAATGAAAGGTTTCCTTTTTCTCATATAGTTTCATTCTAGGATTCGTGTGACATAGTTTGAGCCCAAAATTGAAACTTAATTCAAGAAAAACTTTGAAATTTACTGAATTAACCTAAGGAGTATTTGGAACTTAATGAAAACATTTAGAGGTCTAGGCTAGAGACATATTCCGACATCTATAAACCTAGCATCTTATGTTAGTTTCCTGCATTGTATCCTGGGAGTGAAATCCCCTTCCAGTATGGAAGTATATCAGAGGTTATCCAGTACTCTTGGGTATATCATAGGAACTCTATTATGGCAAGTATATCAGAAGACTCTCAACAAATGGTTATGCATTATATAATTCTAACACAGGCTTGTGCTCTCCATACAATCCTTCTTCTTCACAAACAATACTGGTGCGCTCTATGGTGATACACTTGGCCTAATGTGTCCCTTTTCCAACATTTCCTTCAACCGCAGCTTCAACTCTACCAACTTAGGTGTATTCATCCTGTAAGGTTCCTTTGATGCCGAAGTTGTCCCTGGCACCAACTCAATAGAAAATTCTACTTCCCTGTGAGGTGACAATTTTGAAATATCCGTAGGAAATACATATTCAAACTACTGTAGAATTAGGTACCTACTCAAAACATCTGCACCCTCAACTTCCTTACCTTTGTCACTATAGATGTGAACTACATGTAACACACACCCTTTTCTGCTACTATGCTTGGCATGCATAGCTTTCACCATTCTAATTGATGTTTCTTTCTTCTTACCCTGCAAAAATATTTTTTTTTTCAGTTATGATCCAAGCACTCAATGGATTTGTCATAACAATCCACATTGGTTCCATGAAGGTACAACCAATTCATGCCAAAAAATATACTATATGATCCCAACAGTATTGCATTCAAATGTGATTAGGTAGACTTATCATTCATTCAAATGTACAAGATTTTACCCAATGATGAACTCGATTCTTTGTACATGTAGCCAACTGCACTAACCAAGACTTTACATGCGATTCTTTATTCAAACCACACTTATCCACCAGGTCCGAATTAACATAACTATAATTAGATCTGGATTCAATCAAAATAGAAACAACTTGATCACAAATATTACCATCCGTCTTAATTATAGATGTTTGTTGATGTTCCTTCATGTTATCCAATGTTGTATAGATCCTAGGAATACTTTGTCCAACATCTCCCACTGTTTGTGCCTCCTGAGCACTGTAGATCTGCATTCTACCACCATGATACTACAGAAAATTTCTCCTATGGTTCTCACCTGCACAAGTCTAGCAGCACACAAACTCCTTATTCTTCTCCTCAACTCGAAGTCCCTTTCCTCTTTCAGATGCATTGAACTTCTTAAACGACACTACATTATGTTTATTACCTGTATCCTAAGATAATTCTCCCTTCTTGTCCCATTTTCCTTCGTTCCTTGCATTAGTTAGTCTCATACATTTGCTTCGAATACCCATAACAATTCTTTAGCTTTCAGATGGCCTCCTCCAATGATATAGGCTCATCGAACTCAATATTGTCCTTGAATGAAATCGATAACCCTCTAGTGAATCTATGTATACTGGCCTTCTCCTCCTTGACATAAGGCACATACCTTAGTAGCTCCAAGAACCTTATAGTGTACTCCTCATATGTCATCGATCCCATCTTTAGCTCATAAAATTATTTTTCCTTGTTGTTAGGTGTAGTTTTTAAGCATAACTAAGACACCGCTTTCCCAATTTTTGATCATTCTTTCTCTATAACCCTATGAACTTTATGTCCCAATTACCATTTTCCTTGGTTATAAGAGAAATCATTTATCAACATATTATTTTTCCATCTTTTGTTAAATATCGAATGAAGTGATGTCTTTTGGGAGAAGATTTCTAGTTATTTGTATTTTAGGTGTTTCATACGAATAAGGACTAAGGATGAGTATCTACTACTATTTTTGGGCACCAAATCTACCTATATTTTCCTTATATTTTCACCTATACTTTCATCCTTTTTGCACCAAATGATACGAATTTATTGGGATAAATCTATGAAGTAACCCTTCCTTCTAATGTCTCTTGGAATATTTAATTGATGAAGCAAGGTCGCAGGGGTTTTTCCTATGTGAACTACTAAACCTTGTTATTTGTACAGATTGCAGTGAATGGTTATCACCTTCAAAGCTTGCAAGAGTAGTCCCACATTCACAACAACTATTCGGCAATGTTGCAACAACATAACCAACTCGCAACTGCTTTTAAGCATATTGTTGGATCTTTACTGTTCTCGCTCTCTCAGCAATTAGTTGTTGTTCTAATAGTTGTATATTTTTGGGCATTAGTTGCCAGATTTTGGGGAATATGTCATTGCCATGTATTTGTATAAAAGGGGTTTTATTATTTTGCAAAGGGGTAGCCGCGTAGAGATAAATATTGTGATAGTTTCTCATATATTAAATACAAGCAAGTTTTTGTTCTCTTCTTAGCTGTAGGTGAACGTAGCCCTGATCAGAGAGTTGGGCCTACTCTTCTAATGAGGTACTACGTATTTTCCTTATGTGTGTTGTTTGTATTATGGTGTGTTAATTTCTTATTTCTATTACAAGTCTTTATTGATTGTTGTGAATGCCTTTTAAGTTCTGCAATTCTATTTCTCATTACTATTACAATGATGCTTTGATTCCTTAGTTGTGAATCCTTGGTTAATTTGAGATTATAACCTTGCCCTTGGATATATCTTCTACCTTACCTTGAAAATTTTACACACCCGAGTGGAATAGTTTATTCCCTCTTGGATACCAACATTTTGGCATTTTTTCTGGGGAAAGGTAACAAGGTGCAAGACATGATCTGTATCGACCAAAGGATTGATCTTTCGTCCTGGGGAGGGAATGGTGTTTTGACACCCTGATCTAGGTCCAAAGCTTTATATTTCCTTTTATGCATGTTATTTTCTTATCTGATCTCTCATCCTAGGGAGGGAAGGGTATTTTGATACCCTGCTCAAGGTCCTGAACCCTAGATTCCTTTTTTTAGTCATTTTCTTCTCTTGTTTGTTAAAGCCCTAGCTCTTGTCCTAGGGAGGGAATGGTCCTTTGACACCCTACTCTAGGTCTTGAGTGTAGTGATTTAATTTAAATATTTCCCTCTTACCAACTTGCTTGAACATAGATTCGAATAAAAGGAGTAGAGGAAAAGCCCTGAACAAAAGGGGGACAGGATTTGGGAAGGAACACTTACATTCAATAAATCATTTCAAAAGCTGAATCAGAGCCATCTTCTCATGATGTTGCGAGGGCAGGGGCTCGAACGAAATCAGAGGGACAATCTGTTGAATAGCCACTATTATCCACAGTACCTCTTGTTGATTCAATGTAGCAAAACCTTCCAGCTTTAGAAAAAGTATGCAGTAGCATACCTGATGAAGGAGTATTGTTTTGGATAACAGAGGAAGAAGAAGTTACAAGTAGAAGATATAAGGAACCATCCCATTTCAGTAGGGAAGGAGAAGCTACAGGAAAAGGGTATGAGGGATCAATCTATTGTGTTAGGGAGGAAGGATCTATAAGGGTATTGATATCACCATGGGATAAGGGGAGTTCTGTTAAAGCAACTCAAACTTTCATGACAAGACACCCTCCATCATTCCCTCTAGAGCCTGTTGAAATTCCTAGTGATTATTGGAGGATATTCATGGCACCCATAACCTCTACTATTTACTTCCCAATTAGGGATCTTGGGATTGGTGCACCAACGAAGCCCATTCCTCTGACATCTTTATGAAGCTTTCATGGGCTGACTTCTGAAGATCCTGACACCTTTCTTCTTGAATCTGATATTGTGTGTCGGGGATATGACTACATAACAATGCTCAGAAACTGAAAATATTCCTTGCTACATTAAAAGGGATAGCCTTGTGGTGGTTTATGGGTCTAGCAGGAAAGGCTATCTCCACATGGCATGGTATGGAAACCTCTTTTCTAGAGAAGTATCAGGATTACTGCAAATATCAAGATACTAAGGAAGAACCTTTTAAGTTCATGCAGAAAGAAGATCAGAATATGGAGGATTGTGTGGAACAATTTAAGTACACACTACAAATATTAGGTCATTCTAACCTGGATAAGGACATTTTGAAAATTATCCTTCTCCGGGATTTTCGAGAAGACTCTCTGGAAGTGTTAAACATAATAGGAAAGGGAGATATATCAAAAGAGGACTTTGATACCATCTGTGAACTGTGCATCCTGTGATTGAGGGGAGCTGCAGGGAATAAATAGGTAATTCGGTCAACAAAAGTATCTAGTGGAGGTGTCACGAAAGTAGAAATTGGAAACCTGCTAGATAACTTAAGGATGTATATCTTGAGTACCCTGTCTGCACAGATGGACACACTGCAAGTAAAACAGAAATAGATGGAATTGGAAAAGACTATGGCTATATTTTTCTTGAAGTGCAGAAAGAAGCATCCGCCTAGAGAATGTCCATTGAACTTTGTGGAAGAATGTGCAATTTACAAGTTGAGCCATGCAACAAGTTCATGCCCCTCCTTGCCAAGACTGAATGCAACGTTTCAAGGGATAGACGAAGAGGTGGACCAACTGTATCTTATGGGATCTAAAAAGCCATGGAAACTTTGGCCACCAACCAGAAATCAAGGTATGTTTTAGGATCCATCACAGTGTTTCAACAATTTTAATATGGGTCCTCAGTCCATGCCCTATTCACCTATGTGACCCCAATATCAATTTCCACCCTTGCAGTAATGGGCTCCTCAAAGTAGTTCGAATTCGCCATGGGCCCTGAACTAGAGTGGACCCTCTCCTCTTAGATAGTTTCCCAAGTTAATACCACAACAACAACTTTAGTTTCCCTCTAACATACCTCCTGGTAATCCACTTGTTTTCCCTTAACTTCCTATCCAACCCAATCTGAATCCTAACAATAAAGGGACTCAACAATCTGACACCCTCAACCTACCTTCATACAATATCTCTACTGCAGAACTTTATGAGATGAATTTGAGATCTAGGCAGGTTGTAGATGTTCAACCCTCACCTATTATTATTGAACAATTTGGCAGTGACTTTAGAGAACCAGAAACAATTCAAGAGAAATTGAACCAAGCTATTAAAATCAAACATCTCCTCAACTGCTAATTACTCAAGAACACCGAGTTGACCTGCCTTATCCTGAAAGACTGACCTTGAGTAAATAGATCCCTCAAGTTGAGTTTTACCTGTTAGGGGAGTTACAAAATCTATTTGTTAAGATTGCCTCGTTACAAGCTACGAGGGATGTACCTATATATGCAAAAACTCTTAGGGAATATTGTGCTAAAAAGACTAGAAATAAATCAATGGACCCACTCACTATTTATGTGATCAGAAAGTTATCAAATTTTATGATGGGAAGGGCTATACCTCTGAAATATGGGGACCCAAGGAACTGTTACACATCATTTTGTCACTATCCCTGTACTCTCCATTCCGTGATCCTGGAGGACCTCTATAGTGAATCCCTCGTGCTCTTCATTCATGAAGAAACTCCCATTGTGGCGCTCTTCATGAGCAGATCATTTTCCTTTTGCACGATTTCCAATGAAACTTATGTTTTGACCAGTTTACAAGGCCAGTGCTAATGACCTTTGTCTCCCCTGCGCCAATCTTCAGAGATTAGCACTATTCCCCAAGCTGACTAGTGTGACCGAGTTGTGTTCCAATCACATCGGTCATGTTATGGAAAGTTTTTTAAATTAGAGCTGAAGCTTCTAGCTCTAGAAGCTCCGTAACAAAATTCTGGCAAATGGTTTGGCCAGATGGGGTTGAGGATGACAGTTTGGGCTCCTTTTCCCTATAATGATGGAACTACCTCAAGGGATAATTCCTTCTCCCTTGAGAAGAGGATCCATCTCCCAACCATATTTCCTATATAAACCTCCCTTCTTCCCAAGCCCAAGCTAGTTAGAGTGTTGCTAAGTGTGAGTATACTATTTTGGTAAGACAAGCAAGCTATTACTAGTTGTACCCACCTAATTGTGTGAGGGAGAAGTGTGTTTGGTTTGGAGTGAAGCCTAAGGGGAAAAGCCTTAAAACTATCGTTCATTGAGGCCATCATGGAGTGCTAGCAGAAGTGTGTGGGAACTCGTTCTTGTCAGAGGAAGACTGCTTTGTCAAGGTGAATGGTTGTAATCTCCCTTTGATATTAATATATGAAACTATCAATTGATTTCCTACACGTTTTGTAATATTACATATTCGTGTCTTAATGCTTCTTTACTCCTTAAGTAGGTTGAATTGCAATTTTTCTATTATTATGTTTGTGTGATGTTGTTGTTTACTTGTTTCAGAAGCTTGAAGAAGGAAGCGAGAGATTGCTGGAGTGAGGAAACGAGGACATCATCAAGTAGGATAAGCAACCAAGAGGTAGGCCCTATTGATTGATTCTAACCTAAGGAAATATTCCATAGAATGTATCTGTCATGGCTAGACCCATTATCAAGCTAGAGGAATTCGTTAGTGTCCGCACTTATAATTTTACTTCACCACAGGAACCTAATTCTAACTGTGAAAATTAATGGAGTGGAAGTTCCAAATGTGTTGGTAGTTTGGGTGATGCTGTAAATGTCATTACGGGTCAAGCTATCCATACATTGGCTATTCGAAACCTGAAACATACACCTACCGTGTTAGAATTGGAAGATAGATCTACAGTCAAACCGGTAGGGAACTTAGAAGACATTACAATCTCAATTGATTCATGGCGTTACCCTATGGATTTCCTAGTGCTATAAATGCAATCCCCAGTTGGTGGCCACCCCTTGATTCTGGGAAGACTGTGGTTGCTAACCGCAGACACTTACATTAGGTGTCGTTATGGGAATATGGTTATCTCAAATGGGTAGGTTACTAAAAACCTTTTGTTATACCCTCCTGTAGAACCTAGCTCATCGGTGAAGCCATCAAGTCATAAGAAACCTTTGCCAAAGGAAGAGCTTGAATCTGAGGATGAGGAACTAAGACTAGTTCTTACTATTGACAAGCCCTTCAGGTGAAAACAGAAACAGAAGATGATACACTTACCACCTTCATTAGTGACCCTTGTCCTATTTCAGATTCAAATTAGTGAATTCTAGAATGTGGCTTGAGCTATGAAATGCAGGAAAGCATTGAAACAACAGATGGATTTGAAGAATGTCCCACAACTATGTCCCATGGCAACATTTCTGTAGAGATAGAGCCAAGAAAGACCCTGAATATTAATCCAAATTTGTCAGAATCCCAGACAGAACAACTTCTAGATGTTCTCTGAAATCACAAAGAAGCCTTCTTCTAGGACTATACAAACATGAAGGGGATTCCATCCAATCTATGTACCCATCATATATACATCAAAGAGGATTGTTGTCATTTGAGAAAACCTTATTGGAGAATGAACCCCACTTTCAAAGACATTGTCAAGGAAGAACTTCAAAAGCTGCTGGATGTAGGATTTATTTACCCCATTTCGGGCAACCAATGGGTTTCCTAGTTGGTGATTATTCCCAAGAAAAATGGTAAATGGTGGATATGTGTAGATTACAGAGAATTAGATAAGGCAACAAAAAAATACCATTTCCCTTTATCGTTCATCGATCAAGTCTTTGATACTTTGGCTAGGAATAAGTTCTTCTCCTTCCTGGACAGATTTAGTGGGTACAACTAGATCCAGAATGCTGCTGAGGATCAAGATAGAACCACTTTCACGTGCCCTTACGGAATATTCGCATACCAAGTCCTTCCATTTGGTCTCTGTAATGCACCTGCAACATTTCAAAGGGAAATTTTAGGGATTTTCTCTGATTTGGTAGATGACAGTGTTGAAATTTATATGGAAGATTTTACTCCATACGGGGACTCATTTGAGGAAGGGTTGGAAAATCTAGAAAAGGTTCTTGAAATATGTAAACGGACGCATGTCTCTTTGAGTACGATAATGTGCCACACGATGATGGACAAAGGAATAGTCTTGGGACATTTTCTTTTAGTTGTTGCAATTCGGATGTATCAAGATAAGATAAAGGTAATATTACACTTTCCAATACCCAAAACACCCACACAGGTACGTAGCTTTATCGGTTGCGCTAGTTATTATAGGAACTTTATAGAAACATTTTCTAAGATAGCACATCCACTTTTCCATTGTTGAAAAAAGATGCAGATTTTGTGAGGATAGATGACTGTGATGCAACCTTTTTGAAGATTAAGGAAATTGTCTGTAGAGCTCCAATCCTTTGAGGGCTAGACTAGACATTACCATTTCATATCCATGCTCATGCCTCTCAGGCAGTAGTTCGGGTAATTTTGGGACAACAAGTAGACAAGGTACCATATGACGTTTACTATGTCAGTAAAAACTTGGTTCCTTCTGAGTTAAACTACACGGTGATTGAGAAAGAATTCCTTTCTATCATGTACACCATCAACAACTTCCAGCATTATATTACCGGGTATCCTACCTTTGTACACATTGATCATGCAACAATCAAGTATATGATCAATAAACCCATTACTCCTGGTCATATTATAAGATCGTTGTTGCTCCTTCAAGAATTTGATATCACCATAGTAGATAAACAAGGAAAGGATAATGTGGTTGTTGATTTTCTATCTAGACTAGATAATAATGTTGAAAGTACACCCATAGAAGATAGTTTTCCAGATGAGCAGAGGTTTGCAATTTCTGCTAACACTCCGTGGTATGCAGATATTGCTAACTATCTTGCTATAGGGAAATTACCTTGTCACTTGTCATATAGGGAACATCGGAAAATTATTCATCATAGTACCTGATATTCATGGATGGTAGGATACCTTTTTCACATAGGGGTTGATCAGCAGATTCAACGCTGTGTATCTGAGGATGACATTTATGAGATATTGAAGGCTACCCATGATGGCCCTTGTGGAGGACATTTTGTAGATAAGAGAACAGGCCACAAGGTGTTGAAAATAGGATATTATTGGCCTTGTATCTTTTGGGATGCTCGAGATTATGTCCGAAGATGTGACAGTTGTCAATGCATGGAGCAACCTAGAAAATCAGATGACATGCCATTGCAGCCCCAAGTAGTCCTCGAGCCTTTTCAGAAGTGGGAAATTGACTTCGTTGGGATTTTAACCCACCTTCTCATCAAAAGGTTTACATTATAGTCTACACTAATTATATGACTAAGTGGGTGGAATTCAGAGCTGTTGTGAAAGCAGTGGAATAGGTGGTTTCAGATTTTCTTTTCGAAGAGATTTTTGCTCAGTATGGTACTCCAAGGGAGATTGTTCTAGATGGAAGGGCATATTTCGCATCCCACATGATAGCAAGGATTATGAAAAAATATGGAGTCAAACATAAGGTGACAACTCCATACCATCCCCAGGTGAATGGATAGGTAGAAAGTACAAACAAGGTGTTGGAAAATATCTTGGCAAAAATTGTAGCAAGCCATCATCAGGATTGGTCCCAGAAAATTTTTGAAGCTCTTTGGGAATACAAGAAAACATGGCGGAATACAACCGGGTTTCTATTGGAAATCCCCCATGTTTCGGGTAGAATTTGAGATCTTCATGCTCAGAACAGCTTTAGAAGTAGGATTAGACTTATTAGAGGCCCAGAAACACCGACTAGAACAACTAAATGAGTTAGATGAAATTTGTTGAATGGCTTTCCAGAAAAATATTGCTATTCAACAAAAGAGAATGAAATGGCATGATAAATTTATCAAGAATAAGGTGTTCATGAAGGAGATTGGGCACTGTTCTATGACTCTCATTTTAAAGATTTTAAGGGAAAGCTTTGCACTCACCAGATGGGACCCTATGAAATGGACAGCGTGTTTGACAATGGAACAATTAGATTGGTTACAATAGATGATACTCGTGCTTCCTTCTTAGTGAACGGAAACTCTATGAAATTATACCACCGTCCAACTTCTAAGGATGCCTTCATCAAACATCTCTCTGATAAATATGGTTTGATGGTTGTTGGTGCAGAGAATGCTTCCTCTACATTCACTTCTTAAAAAAATAAAAATTATATATATATATATATAGATAATATATGTATATGTATGTTGTATGTAGTATGTATGTATGTAGTACATACATACATACATAACATACATACATATACATACATACATACATACATACATACATACATCATACATACATACATATATATAATATATATATATATATATATATATATATATATATATATATATATATATAGATAGATATATATTATAATATATATATATATATATATATATATATATATATATATATATATATATATTGTGTGTGTGTGTGTGTGTGCGTGTGTTGTTACTACTCACCTGTTTGTCTTTTGCAGGAATAACGATTGAAATCTGATGATGAGGAGATGACAAAAATTTACCAAGTAATAGTTGATGTTGTTACTCCACCGCTGTTGTTACTCTGCCACTGTTGTTACTCCTGAAAAATTTTCAAAGTGTTGGATGTTGTTACTCCATCATTGTTGTTACTCTACCAGTGCTATTGCTCTGCCACTGCTGTTACTCCTAAAAAATTTTCTAAGTGTCGGATGTTGTCACTCCACCACTACTATTACTCCATCGGTGCTATTACTCTGCCACTTCTATTACTCCTGAAAAATGTTCTAAGTGTCAGATGTTGTTATTCAACCATTGTTGTTACTCTGTCGGTGTTGTTACTCCGCCGCTGTTGTTACTCCACCATTGCTATTACTCCACCGTTGTTGTTACTTTGTCGTTGTTGTTACTTGGTCATTGTTGTTACTACACCACTTTTGTTACTTCATTGCTACTCTTACTCCACCATTAATTTTTCCATTATTCAGCTACTAGGTAGGTCACTAGGTACATCTCCGTCGACTTTAATGGACTCAATTAAAATACTCCATCGATGAGACATCTACGTGCCATGGATGGCTATATTTAAGTTGGGGGGTCCTGTCATAAGTAAACAGAAACGTATTTAAAACCACAATAATGACATATCACGTATCATTATTAAATCTTGTGCAAATGGTACACCCATAAATTCCATGATTTTGTAATAATTATTTCAATGCATTGGAATTTGAATTACATACATTCAATAACCACTCTATCTTTTCAATTCATACGAATTAATTACCACAATCATTTCATCACACTTACCATGATTTGCCATAATTCTTTTCGTTTTTGAAAAAATTACCAGCCACTTTCACCACTTTTTACATCGCATACCACCATGATGTTACAATCACTATTAATTTGGTTGTTGCTATGCTCTACCGAATAGCTGACTGCATTCAAGTGATGTTACTGTTTCTACAACAGCGGGTGGGTTGGCTATGCTTCACGAGCTAGAGGATACCACCTTGGTCCATAACAATAGAGAAGTGTGGAAGGTTGTTAATGCAGGCTGGGACATCTATTTTAACAGGTTGCAAGGATTTGAAGAGGGGATTACAGTGGAATTCACACTCAAATTGAATGAGAATTGCTCTTGGGTTAGAGATATAGAAATCCCTATTATAGAGGAAGTTATTGCAGAAGTCAGTAGATTGCCTCACCAAGGACAGAGATGGTTTTCATGAATAAATTCCCTCCTGGAGTTCCTAGAAGTATTTCTACAGGATGGCGAGAGAATCATTCAAAAAGGGTGGGGGTGTGACCGGAACTCTTTGCCGCATCCGTGTGGCGATGTACCAGGTCCTTTTATGAAATACATAACTTGCAAAGGACAGTTCACCACTATGTTCAAATACCATTTGAGGGTGTTAGCTCATCTTCAATTTCCACAGTCAGAAGTCTTCTCATTGAACATGCCTTTCTTTTTGTTGAAAAGTCTCCAATTGATGTCGTAGTCTGCCTAGCGTTCGCTACAGGCTGTAGCAGTCATTACTAATCACAGGCTGGTTGGATTACTAGTCATGAATGCATTGACCCAATTTCAAATTCCTTGTGTGGTGTTTTAGGAGTCAACAGAAGAAGAAGTAGCAACTCCTATAGCTCCTAGAGAAGAGGAGCCGGAGAGAATGGAGGAGGAACCAACAGAGGATGAATATCTAGACCAAGAAGAGCCTAAAGAGATGTAAATGGAAGAAGAGGAACCAGAGCAAGAAAGGGAGATGGAAGTGGAAGAAACAGTCATTGCTACAGCTGAGGCTATTACACAAGAATTAGGCTCAATTGTGGAGCTGATGGAAGAGGAAGAATCGGAGCAGGGAAGGCTTGAAGTGGAAGAAATAGTCAGTACCACAGTCAAGGTTGTTTGACAATAACTAGCCTCAACTATGGAACCAATGGAAGAGGAAGAACCAGAGTAGGAAAGGCTCGAAATAGAAGAGACAGTCAGTACCACAACTAAGGCTATTACATAAGAACCAGCCTCGACTGTGGAGTCGATAGAGGAAGGAATTATGATACGATGGATGGGATTTACATGGTGATACAAGAATCCACTTTCATTAATAAATTGCAAGAGGAAACAATGTCAGCACCATCTGCTCAGGAAGTGTCGGATACAGGTGGTGGTGCCACATAAGAACCCCGACCAACCCATCTCGTCTCGGAAAATGTGGAAATAATGACTCCTGAGGTTGACACTGCCCCGTAAGAACCAATGTCAACCATGGGACAAGAGCTAACATAGGAGGGAGCCTCAGGCCACAGTAGCTTTGTCGGAGGTAAAGGGAAGGAACTCAATGTCATAAACAGAGCTGGTATAGACCAAGGAGAGGACATATTCTAGCCCCTTTTTTGTGCCACCATACCAAGAGGAGCAAGAGTGTCTCATTCTTCCTGATGCTCAAAAAAGGAGGTTGTTGTCCCTCCCATTTTAAAGTTTGATGGTTTGGTAAAACATTCGGTTGTTGTTAGTTTGTTGGTTGTTGATTCTCAGAAAGGCCATTCTGAAGAATGCAGAGAGCAGGAACACTTTGCAGAAGAACGGGAATAATGAATGGATGAAAGTGTTGTTTAGGCAACAGATGCCTTAGAGCCCAGAAGGGAGGAAGAAGCCAATGCTTTTGAAACAAGGGAACCAGGTAAGGGAAGCCCAGTAGAAGTGTCGGTGGATACTCGTTCAAGTAATCCACCACCTACTGAACTAGTTGTAGGGTCAGCCAAGTTAATTGTCAAAGAGGAAGAAATCTCTCCTGAAGAAGGGGAACCAAGTAAGGAGAACTCGATATATGGGCCAATGGATACTCTTCCGAGTAATCCACCACCTGCTGAACCAGCTACAAGGCTAGTTGAGTTGGTTGTCAAAAAAAGCAATTGCTCCTGAGAGAGAGGAACCAAATAAGGAGAACCTTGTAGAGGGACCGGTGGATACTCCTCCAAGTAATCCACCACCTATTGAACCAGTTTCAGGGCCAAATGAAGTGATTGTTTAGTAGGAGTGGATAGAACTATGAGAGCAGACGAGGCCACCCCTTAAAAATAAATATCAACTACATTTCAGAGACACAACGCGGTTGAAAACAAAGATTCAAAGGCTGAGAAGGCAGGTGCATCGACTTAAGAAGCAAGTAAGAAAATATAAACAGCGGGCTAAGAAACCGAAAACTATGGTGGTCGAAGCAGCAACACAGGTAGATGATGTGCCTACAACCTCTACTACTACTCAAACGAATTCTATCGAGCACTTGTTCGATGACTATGAATTCTTTTTAATAGCTTAGATTTAAACATGGAAATCCACCACAACCCGCTATCAGAACGAGGTGAAAAGGGTCCAAGAGAAGTCATCCATGGTTTTCTTCGAGTATATAGTGCGAGTGGACATATTATGGTTGAGATATGCAAAGAGTCATCTCGAAGTAGAATGACTCAGAAGGCAAGTGATAGAATTGGAAACTGACAAAGAATAGATGTTCAGCTTGGCACAACAGGTAATGACATGGCGCCCTCCTACTTCTAGTTGTGCCTTGTTCCTACATGAGAAATTTCCTTTCTTTTGTTTGGAAGGATGTCAGTCATGAGATTGAGGACTTGGTATAGTTCCTCGGTATACTAAGAATCCATGACTTTGTAATGCAACATTTGATTTGTGAGATTTATCTACATGGATACTTCCTGTGTAATGACAAAGAGTTTAAACCAATCCCATATGTGGGGGACATTCATTTATGGGCTCGCACCTCCTATACTATCAACTAGATAAACTGGCAGAAGGCTTCTAATATGTTTGAGTCAAATCAAAACATGAAGTCTCTTACGATGAGAGGGGAGCACGAACAGTCCATGACTATGTATAATAAGAAAACCACCTTTTTAGACATTGAGGGAAATAGAGTACGAATGTTGAGGACACAGAAGTGGTGTACTGACCTTTGTGTCAAATAAATATTCATGTTTCAAGATAAGGCCCTTGACAGTTGTTAGAAGAGGTGGATGATATCACCTTTTGGAGCTCCAAATTTTGCACAGGCACTAAGTCATGTGCCAAGATATGTGGCATGCATCCAAACATGCGGGATCTGGTGGACAGGACTTCGGTTCAGGTTCCCCATCATTTGGCTGACAGCAAAGAATTACACTCCAGCTTACAATGTAACAGGTGATTGGTGGAAGGATGTTCTTCTCACAGAAGGATACAAATCCCCAGGAACAGACATGGTAGATGAGTATGATCTCGCCCATCTCCACGCTGACTATAGCTGTTTTGACCTAGACCTGCAGAAGCGGTGAGCTGCATGAGGGCATGCAAAAGGCTAGTTGGGGGGAGATGTTGGGGACCAAATCTGCCTATATTTTCCTTATATTTTCATCTATCCTTTCATCGTTTTTACACCAGATGATATGCATTTATTGTGATAAATCTATGAGGTAACTGTTCTTTCTAATGTCTCTTGGAATATTTAATTGATGAAGTAACATATGGGGGCTTTTCCAATGCAAACTACTAAACCTTGTTGTTTCTGCAAATTCCAGTGAATAGGTATTGCCTTTACAGCTTGCAACAACAGTCCCGCATTCACAAAAGTTATTCAGCAATGCTACAATAGCATAACCAACCTATAACTTCTTTCAAGTCTATTTTTTGATCTTTATTGTTCTCGCTCTCTTGGCAATTAGTTGTTGTTCTAACGGTTGTATATTTTTGGGCATTACTTGCCAAATTTTTGGGGAATATTCCATTCCCATGTATTTGTATAAAAGGGATCTTATTCCTCTACAAGGGGTTATTCATGCATATACAAATATTTTAAATGTTTCTCATATATTAAATACAAGGAAGTTGTTGTTCTCTTCTTAGTTGTGGTTTAACACAACCCTAATCAGAGAGTTGGGCTTGCTCTTCTGATCAGGTGTTGCATATTTTCTTTATGTGCCTTGTTGGTATTATGTTGTGTTAATTTCTTATTGCTATTATAGGTCTTTATTGATTGCTGTGAATGCCTTTTAAGTTTTGAAATTTTATTTCTCATTACTGTTACAATGATGCTTTGATTCTTTAGTCGTGAATCCTTGGTTAATTTGAGATTGTAACCTTGCCCCTGCATATACCTTGCACATTACCTTGAAAATTTTACATACCCAGATTGATAAACAAATGTGGAAAAGGGTGGAATAGTTTATTCCCACTCAGATACCAAAAACTGTCACTTGTTGTTACACTTCAATGATTTGTTGTTACAATCCAAAGTTTTGTTGTTACGCCTAGAGTTGTTGTTACACTGCAATTGCCAAAGACAATGGTTGTTGTATTCAAAGATAGTTGTCAAGAATCATGAATTATATACAGACGGTCAAAGTATCTCAGTGGTTATGATTATGGAGATGATGTAACCTGAATCGGTATCTTATTGGAAAATTGTTTGGAAAAAATTCTATTTTTCTCTTAATATCAATAAGCATGAGAATCGTGAGATTCTCATGACTGATATGTTCCCTAATTTTTGGGGCTTGTAAAATTTATAAAAAGGTTTGGTTCCATGAAGAGTGAATGGAAACACAAGAACAACATTGACATTTTGATGTTGTAATTTCCAGTAATTTTTAATACATAACACTTCTGGTGATGTTAATACATATTTCATGCTAAGTTTTTAATTAATTTCCATTTCGTCCCTACACTGTGTTAGGGAGGAATGGCCCTCCTCTTTAGCGGGGATTGCAGTAGTAGTAAACTAGTTGTTTGGTTTATCTTTTTTTTTTAAATGTGATTCATTAATGTTGTTGTATGAATTGTAGTACTGATGCACTTATGTTTTTAGATTCATTTTGTGTTGTCACCTAGGATTAGTTAGAACTATAATATTTAATCAGCTAGTACAATTTTTCTAATGATGTGTTGTGCAGTTTCTCTTTAAGAAAAACATGAAGTGTGATGAGTGAATTTCGTTCCTTTAGAATGTATTTTTAATTTATGTATGAGTGCTTTAAGTTTTGGAATTGTGTTGAGTGACATTTTTTTTCATTTATTTCCGTAGATGTTATGTATCAACAAAGATAGCACAAACACCATTGAAATAAACAGACCTACGCTGGTTAATAATTAAATGGTTACGGTTCATTCAAATTTGTTGGCCTGATGGGCCTTGACCTAGGTTTAGCATTAATTAGCAAAGCAAATCCCAACACTACTGGCTCTTTTGGCATCAATCCACGAAGTGTAAATTGAAGTCTCACCTGAAGCAGTATGGGGGGATGCAAGAACCAAGTTTTCGCACCTAGAGATGGTAGTGATGTCATTTTATACCCTAAACCTTCCCTCGTGCATGTTGACAAGACTTTTAGGGCTTATCGATATACTTATCTTATTCGTCCTTCAAACCTCCACGAAGGTCTATGATTGTCCTTCACATACCCTAGATAGGCAGGTAAAACACTTATGTTCCTCTATAATTACTCTTTACTTCTGCTTTTTCCCATATTAGCTTAAGTATTAAATAACTTCACATGAGTTAAGATGATCTTTGCCTAAACAGATATTCTTACTTGCCTTCATATAACAAAGAAAACATATGGATTTTCGCATCAATATAACGTTAAAACATAAACCCAATATTCATCATAACATAATCATATGCAGAAATAAAATAGATCATACATAGATAGTTCTAGAATAATTCTCTTTATTTATGCTTCAGATCTTCTTTAAAGACTCTAACCGCCCTATGCATTCAGTTGTAGGGGTCTGCGCACTCAGTTGCGGACTTATACCCTAGGCCTCTACACACACAGTTGCAGAGCCTATTTCCTGTGCTAAGACTCTTCTCTCTTAGCTCTCACAAACCCATCAATAACTCAAAACCTATCAAGACTCCATTGATCTAAACTGAGCTCTTCTAAGACTTCCCTTTTTATACAATCCCATGTTCCACAGACCATGGGTGGATCTGTTAAAGTTGACACAAGTTATATAAAAGAAGGGAAAAAGCCCTTGTTGACTCTTTAGATCTTCGTGCTTCGTGGCCATAAAATGTGAAGAATTTACATTTCTTATACAAAACTTCGGCTTTTTCCCCAAAAAATGGGCTTTTAACCCAAAAAATGACCTTGGGGGACCGTTCCCAACAGGCCCCCAACAAAAATATGGTGACTTGCCCCCAAGTCACTATGCTTCTGAGGATATCTTGTCACGAATACCTCCACTTGTACCATTTCATCTTTGCCAGCACACTACGTCACTGTCTGATTAACCTGTTCCACCAGTTGCTCCATTGTTGGTCCTGCACTATCTGTTGTGATTTGTTGTTTTGTTTCTTGTAGGTTCACAAGCTTTTGTTTAATGGTGGTTGTGAGTACATAGGCTTCATCTAGCCAAGGCCCCAATCTAGCCTTCAGTACTACTTCCCTGCATTGTGTTGCATCCACTTGTTCCTTTAGTGCCTTTACTTCCTACAGTTTTTCTAACCTTTGTGTAATAGCGATGGTGTGTCCAATCTCTTTGACCTCATCATACCTCTGCTACAATTCCCTTGCCTCAGTTTCTAATCTGTATAGTTTGGGATCTTCCTGTAGATTGGTAACTATTTCGAGCGATTGTTCGAAGAGCGCAGTGCAATCCATAAATGCGACATCGATTGTTGCAATTGCATCTTTGATAGTAGCCTCGTGCTACTCTTTGGCCTATGGTGGAGTTGAAGGCTGGGCCTTCAACTCAAGCTCTGTAATTTTAAGTTTTAGCTCAAACTGAACCTTAGCCAGCTCTATCCTATCATTGCCCACACTAAGAACGAGCTTCTAAATTCTGGCATCAACCGACGCATCCTCTGGGATATGCAGATCCAAAACTATTCTACATTCTTAAATGGGCACGATTATGGTGTGCTCGTTCTTCTTTGTAATCTTCTTAAGGAGATCAATCGCGAATTCTTCTCTACAAACATATGGGCATTATTAACCATTGCCTGGCTGATCACATTCAATGTGCTCTGCTCTCAAGCCCAAAGTTCCACAAGAGCACCATCTTGTAGGGTGTGAAAGACTTCGCTTCAAACCGTGCCCAAGTTCAACCCAACCCTTCCTAGAATGCTGATGGTGTCCCTGTCTGCTTTCGCTTCTACAGTCAACGTGATGGCCTAGGGGTCCATAGAGTGAAACATCTTTGCTACTTCTAAGGTTCTCGACACCAAACTAGTCGATGATTTGCTACCCCACCCTACACTGGTCTAAGTAGCCTAAATTTGTAGCTCACATAGACTCGTCTGAATGGCGACCATGTCTTGTTTATGATTCTGTCCAAACTGCTATAGTAGTTCCATGGTTACATCCCTTACTATGTCCCCGATGTCATTCAGATGACCTTCCCTTAAAGTGATCAGGCCAAACAAGGTATGGGAGATCATAGTGCTTCTTTTTTATGCTCCCTAGTGTGCTTAACCCAGAATGTAGTAATCTTTGGGTCTGCACCACCCTGTCCTGATTGTTGCTCTTCATCCTTTGTTTGTGGCTAAGGATACTTCTGACTCCTATAAAATTTGTGCTCTTCCACATCTTCCTTCTCTTTTTCCTACTCCTTAGCAGCACGCTCTTCTCTCACTTTTTCCTTAGCCTCATTTTTCCTCCTGTCGGCCAACTGCTACATTTTCAGTTGAGCCTCTTCCTTCTTTTATTTTCCTTTGGACTTGCTAGATCTCATGGATAAATCAAAGGTTGTGTGCCACTCTGCTAGCCAACGATCAATGAGTGTTTTAATTGCATTGTCTGTCGTGAGGTACGGGAGATCATACCACTTCTTCTTAGGGTCCTTCTTTGTCCGCCTGGAGACATAGTGGAAGTCCACCTTGAACTCTGCATATTCTACCAACTACTCAAATATAGATTATGATAGCCACAACTTTTTGTTTTTCGCAACGCAGATGCTCGATTCCATCAACACTCAAAAGATCTTAGTGTCCTTGACCCTTTCAGGGCCTTTTGTGGCCAAGAGAGAAGCGAAATTCGCTTCTTCTGGTAGATCTCATGCAATCATAGGAAACTAACTGTCCTCTAGTAATTCCCATGCAACCAAGATGATTGGTAGCAGAAGCCATGCACAATGGAAGGTCTTACTCTGGTCTTGTGCTTCTCTCTAGTTTGCGAGGAACTCGCTGCAGAGTTAGCACACCAACCTGAATTGTATGCCCTCCACACACTGGGGTGTTAATGACACAACTCATGTCAGCACCTCATCTGTGCACCACTTACGCATTATCTTCCCAGTGAAAATCTAGGTGGCTACCTTGATTGCGTAGTCAGTTATGCTTGATATTGAGTAGTCATTTGGCTTATTGGCAAGCTTGAACTTATCCTTCATCTCTCGGCGAGGTCATGCTTGCCCGTATTTCCGCCAAATGCGTTGGCCAGATTCATCCCTAAGTGTAGTAGCAATGTGATCCTATGGATCAACATATCTGTGATTGGTATCGGTTCTCCTAACCACAGGAACCCATCGTGTACTAAGAATAACAGTTGTTTAATCACTATCAAAGTTATGGGCGTGCAGTTGTAATGCAACACCCATAGCAGGTTCAATAGTCCTACCTTTTCCACCCCTTTAATTGACTACCTCAGCTCTAGCATAGTCACACCAGAGTCTTTATAGAAGAGGTGAGTCATAAACATATTGTTAACCAAGTGAGTGAACCGCTAAGCTTCTGTCAAGTACCAATCCTCTAACTTCAGATGTGGCACACACGACAAGCACAGTCCTTTGAATGCGATCTTTTCTGGCAACAAAGGTGTGTTAAGTAAGAATTTTCCCTCATCGAGGTCCTTTGGGACCTTGACCTTGCCTTGGCATGGAGGAATGTATTCTGGTAACTTGGAAATATGGTCTACCATCTAAATATCAATATCCTTTGTGCCCATACCAGTGTCTTCCATGCCTTCATTGGATTGTAGGTCTACTACCTTTCCCTTCTCCTGTGCGGTAGGCTTCTCTTCCTTTTGGTGCTTTTGCGATGAATCATTCACTGGATGTCTCACTTTCAGTTTGTCTTTCTTCAACTTTGGACTATCCCTGGTTGGCATAGGCCTTGCCCTGGGTGACCTCAGTGATTTTTGTACTTCTGCACGAAACTCTACACTTGCGATCTCAGGGGTAGCTCCCTCAGATGCCATCGACCCTCCAGTACTTATGGTTTCCACATGCACTGACATGAGGCTAGTAAGAATCTCCTAGGTTACTTTAGGAAACTTGTCAATACCGAACTAGCCACCAAAGCCTTGAAATTCTCAAGGTTCATGCACACCTAATAGCTCAACACCTCAATTCTCAGAATGAAAAGTGCTTTTCATTGGGCGGTCATTTGTAATTTATAGGAAAATTTGAATTTGAATCTGATTGTTTCCCCCAAAATCCACTCATAAATACTATATTGGTGACAGATTTTCAAATATCTCGCTCTTAAATTCTGACTTAAATGCAGCCCTTCCACTTCACTTAGCCATTTTCCCATTGTCAACTCATGAATAGTGACCATAATGGTCACTTTGTGGCTGCCCTGCATCGTCTCTCGTCCTACAGTGCATTCCCTTCGTGCTTCTTCTAATATTGTAACATTACTTCTTTTCATGTAGTCCCCCAGTCACGCAGCTCTACAACCCAGGCAGTGTAGTTTACAGTCTCGCACCTCCTTTCATTTTCCTGGAGCGCTAAGACTGTGCTGCCACCATATAGTCATCTACCCAAATCCCCAATGTATGGCTTCAATCGACTACCATTTACCTTCCCTAGAAATGGCTCTCCATTCAACTTCACCTGCTGAATTGCTCCACCATCGATAATCTCCTTAATGACATAGGGCCCTAGCCAATGCATCCAGAATTTTCTTGGAAATTTATTGAGCTTGTTGTCATATAATAACACTAAATCATTTATCTTGAAGGTGCGCAGTTTGATGTGTCGATCGTGCCATGCCTTTTCACGCTCCTTTTGAACTTGATTGATGGAATCTAGCCACAAATCTATCCTCTTCTAGCTCTGTCAATCGTGCAAGCCTTTCTTCCAGGTCTCTATGATTCACCATTCCTATAAATTCCAATATGTATAGACTAGCTACAATGTACTACATCAACATCACAACTTGTACGCCATCAACCAATCTTGAAGGCACTTGTCCAGTTAGCTTTTTGCAAGTCATCCTATAAGCCATAGCACCATGGGTACATGCACATCTTAGTCATTTCTTTATGCAATGCAAACCTTCTTGAACACGTTCTCCAATATTTTATTGAATACTTCAACCATTCCATTAGCCTGCAGTGATACAACATACTCTTTTGGTGATAAACTTGGAATTCCTTTGTTAATGTGTTGATCGTCTCATTAAGGAAATGTGTATCATGATCACTCATCAAGATCTTCAAGCAACCAAACCTAGACAGTACATACTCAAGGATGACCTTTGTTTTTTTTGCCCCGGTACAGTCCTTCATAGGATGCACCACTGCCCATCTAGTCAAATACTCCATCTTGGTGATGATGTACTGCGCACCCGTCTTCTTTTCTGGAGGCTGAATTGGTCCTACAAAATCCATCACCCACTTCTCAAATGGTTGTAATGGTAGTTGTGGATTTAGAGGCATCTCTTCAATCTACGATGGCCTACCCATCCTCTAACATCCATAACATGCCTTACAATAAGCCTTGGAATCCTTATGCAATGTTGGCCACCACAACCCAGTGCATAAAATCTTCTACGTTGTTACTTTTCCTACCTAATTTCCTCCCACAGCTCCTCCATAAGCTTCAGTGAGGATGTTGCTTCACTCAAACTTAGGCACATAACGTCGCAATATTTCATCAGACCCTATTTTATATAAGTGTCCTACAATGATAGAAAATTCTTCTATGCGTACCACCAACTCCTTCTTTTGTTGAGAAGTATACCCCTCCAGAGTTGCCCTCATCGCCAGGAAATGTATGATATCTTCAAATTGATTGTCCGCAACATGCACTACAAAAATCTGTGAATCAAGCAGTCCTTCCTCTAAATCAGTAGGCTCCTCTCTTGTTCCAATGTGCGACAAGTGATCCAGTGTGGAATTCAATCATCCTGGCCTCACAATATCTTCGAAATCATATTCCTGAAATAGCAGTAGCCATCTGCATATCTTCCCCACAACACAGGCTTGTTAACCAAGTACTTCAATGAAGAATGGTCTGTATACATCTTAAAATGTCTCCCTAGCAAGTAGTGTTTGAACTTCTGAAGTGCATACACCATATCCAAACCTTCATGCTCCATCGTTGAATAAATCTTCTCAACTTTAGACAACCTCCTACTCGCAAACGTTATAGGGTGAGCCAATTGTCCCTCACTGACATGTGTCAGTACTTCCCTGAGCACAATACATGATGCATCCACATGCACATGAAATTCCTTCTTCCAATCCAGGAAGACTAAAATCGGCATGGTGACCATATTTTTCTTTAACCCATCTAAACATTGCTGACATTCTTCATTCCAGCAGAATGTAGCATCCTTTTTTAGCAACTTCTCCATTGGCGCAATAATCTAGGCATAAATCTTAATGAACTTTCTATAGTATCCTATATGCCCCAGCATTGCACGCAGTTGTCTCACACTTCTTGGTGCCTCTAAGTTAATTATAACTGTTATCTTAGCTGGGTCAACCATTAATCCTTGTCTACACACCACATGGCCCAGTAAGATTTTGAAAGGAATACACAACAAACATTTCCTCAAATTGAGCACTATGTGATACCTTCGGCATGTATCCAACATCAATCATAGGTTGGCTAAATGATGTTTCACTAGCCTAAAAACAATCCAATCGTCAAAGTATACCTCCAGAAACTTGTGAATGGAGTCCTTAAATGTCGTGTTGACTACGCGTGAAAAGATTTACGGTACATTCCTTAGTCCAAAAGGAATTACAGTATATTGAAAGAAACCCCACTTGGTAGTGAAGGTCATCTTACTTCTATCCTCTGGAGCGATCTTGATCTGATGGTACCCCGAGAACCCATCTGTGAATAAATATGCTTCCTATCCTTCTAAATTATCCAGTACTTTATCCGTGAATGGAGTCAGAAAAGGATCATGCACATAAGCGTCATTCAGCTTCTGCAGATCTACAAATATACTTATTTCATCCTTCTGCTTCTTTTCTTGAACTACTATTGGGCTCACCCAATCAGACTCTTCTACTGGTTCAATAATACCCACCACAAACATTTTATCCAACTCTAAGTGGACCCTTTGTTTATACTTCGGATTGAGGCGGTAAGGCCTCTGCTTGATCGGCTTCATGTCTAGTTTCAATGTAATTTTCATAACTCCCAGGTCCCCTTTTATCCCCTTTAGGTCTGAGAACTTTGTAGGGAACAAATCTTGGTATTCATGGAGAAATTCAATGACCTTATCCACTGTTGCAACATCCCAGTAGTCCCCAGTCTTTGCAAATTTTGGCTCTAGCTCTGTTCCAATGTTCACTTGTTTTTTTAGTGGCGTGGTGGTATCTGGATTTTCAATTTGCATTCCTTCCACTTCGCAGTGACCTTCAGTCTCTAGGATATTAATGTTTCTCGGGTCCTCATCCTCCTCTTTGATAGTCACATTGTAGCACTCCAGCGCGTGGCGCAGCTAGGTAGTCCAGTCTGATTGAATTGAGTCCAAGGGGTCCTGCGGTAGTCTGAAGGTTGCCGCCTTGAGTTCCTGCAATGCCTCATCAATACTTTGAAACCCATCTTCAAAGTTGAACTTCATCAATAACCCATATTGAAAAACGTCCCATTATTTAGTGCCATGGTGGAGCTCTGTTTCCGAATACCAGTTCATCAGTGTTACATCCAAAGTATGACAAAACAGATGCACCCATTCAGGTTGAGGCTCCACTCGATAAACCTTAGTCCATTCGGCTAGGTGATCACGTGGGTCAGTCTTTCCATCATATTTCTCTGTTAGTTGAACTTGTTGGTGACCAAACCACAATCTCATCATCTTTCTATACACGGGCCAATCATCAAAATTGTCTTTGTGCGTACCCCACCATCTCACAGATGTAGCACGCAGTGCCCAATCTAAGGCCTGGAAGCGATGCTCCTTTGGCACTTCCCTTTCGAATGCATCCAAAAGGTTATCGACATCAGTTAAACCATTATATTATTTCATAATTATTACCTTCGATGATACATAGCGCAACGACTTGGCCATCATATTACAGCATAGTGTAGATACTTCATGCAGTCAGTTCTACAAGTGCACCAACTCCTCATTTGAATTTAATGTGTAGGAGCTTTCGCAGTCTCGAGAAATGTGTCCATCTACTGTCGGATTCACCCATTACTAATCTCATGTCGTTATCTTATAAATCTTGTCCAAATCATCATTGCTTTCATAATCGTGGACCAGTTTAGTATAGCGTGGTCCTTCTGCAGGGTCCAGGGGCACTAGTACTTGGAAAGCTTTCTTCTCAAATATTATCTTCTGCTTCTTCAAGTTGACTACCCCATTCATGTCAGTAGCCCAATCAATCCCAAGGAGCACAGGGTACATATTGTTGTCATCCACAATCTCTATCATTTCAAAATCAGCCAATGGACTTGCATCCTCAATATCAACTGTCACTCCCTCCAATCTTCCAATCAGGATGATTTTCTTCTGATTTTCCATTCTTAATTAAATTGGAGAGCACTAGAGCGAAAGTCTCCCCATCCACTCCCATGTCTATTTAGGAAAAACATTCACGTCTGACCCAAGATCTAGAATAACATGATTCATCTCATATTCTCTTATTTACATGGTGAGCCTCATCTCATGCCCCATTCTTGTCTTATGCCTACCAATCTTCCTAACTACGCGTGGTCTATCAAGAGTTTTTTCTTTTCCAATGCACTTATTTAGTAGCTCATATAATCCTTTCATAGACTTGCTATTGCACAATAGCTTCATACAGGTCTCCAAGAAAGTAGTAATCATGGATTGGTCCATCTATTTAGCTGGCTTATCCTGACTTCCTAAGGTAGAGGCATCAGTGAATCTTTTCTTTGCTTCCATAAATGTTTCCTTTGCATGCTCTAGGTCAAACCCAATATCCTTTTCTGGTGCCTTGCAGATCCATTCACCTTCCCCAGGCTACCTCCCCTTATCTTTTCCAATCATCATTCCACTCTGCAGCACAATATTTAGCTTAGGATCATCCTTGCGAGGCTCAAACCTCATCATCTACAGGTTCTAAGTCAGTTGTTCAGGTTGCACCCCTTTTTCACGTATCTTAGCTAATAATACAGGAACATCCTCTATCATGTGGTCAATCTGAGTACAATATCGACATGACAGATGTGTCGAATTTGGGCAATCTTGCATGTAGTGTCGCGGTCTTCCACAGTTGTAACAAATGACTAGGACCTCCTCCACCTGAGCCTCTTCTGAGCCCCTGATATTCACCTCGCACTCCCTCAATGCCTTGTTTTGGAGGCCCGGTTTCATCTTACACACTATATGCTGTTGTTCTATCCATCATTAGCTCATAACTACAAAAATTACACTCATCATGACCTACTAATTGACAGAAGTTGCAGAAGAGTTATTGTGGTGTCTGTACAAATTTTTGCAGCGAATGGCAATTATCTGTTGCATGTTTTTCCACTACCTGACAGAAAGCACACCATAGCATGGGCACTGTGCTTTGCCCTGCTAGAGCTTCTAGCCTCAGAGTCATTGGTCACCCTGCTACAGCATAATTCACGAAGACTGGACAATGATCTTTATCTAGCCCCTGACTTTTGCACTTCAAGCACCAAACTTCTTCGCACACCTCTAGCCGAGTTGTTCTATCTTTCTTTAGACTCTAAAATTCTAGGCATAGGTTCTAACAACTGCGCGTGTATCTACTAGACTGCTCAGTTCTCACCTTGCATCAGTGTCTCATGCAATCTCATTGTAATATTAAGGTCTTCTGCCTGGGTTCCAATCTTTTTCTATGACAAAGGAAGCCTTAGATGAGGTAGGAGCGAAGACACAAACCATTTGCGGGGCTGCCCATCCATAAGATTCATGTTGACTAAACGGATTGTGCACTTAAACCTCTAATCCAAATCCCAAGGTGTCTCACTAGGCTTCATCATGATCTCCTTGAATTCCACAATTGACTGAGCTTCAGATTTGGGCCTGTTGAGTTCCTTATTTATCATAGTCTGAATATCTACTAATGCAGTCGTCGGATTATCAGTGCAGTAGTTAATATACCATGTTAGTGCACATTCCTGCAAAGTAGTCACCAACGTTGATTTCTTCATTTGATCACCTATAATACCCTGAGAATCCATATAGCCTTCGCGATGCACTAAAATTGGTCTAGGTCCTCAGCTCTTGATCCCTTAAACATAGGCAATTTTATTGAATTCACCATATTGGATGGTGGCAGAGGTGGCGGTGGTGGGGGTGAAGGTGTATGTAGTGGAGCTGAATATGGAGATGGTGTGGGTTAATGGGGTATTAGCAAAAAAATTTGTCTCATCAGTTGAATAACACTTTGTGGAGAAGCTGATGCTGATTCCTTGTCATCACTCAGAGGAGGTCCAATTAGTGGGCTATATTCAGGGCCTCTTTTCCCTCTATTCCTGAAGGTCTTTCCACTTCGCGTAGCTCCAAACATCAAGGTAGATGCATAATCGTATTTTCACACAAGAAAATATTAACCCAAGTACTTAAAGATGTTAAATACTTACCTCGTGGTTCTTTGAAGAAGCGACGCTTTGCTTCATTGTAACTGACCAAAGTATCGACCACGAACTCTGTCATGAATCCTCCTATGATACAATCGAGCCATGATCAACAACATGTGCAATCTTATTTTTAGAGGCTTCTAATCTACGCACTAATTTTGGGTTCCAAAATATTGGACCATTAAGCCTCCACCTTCCTTGGCCATCTTCCAATTTCGCGATCCTCTCATATAATTTGGCCTAGAAGGGACATAAGAAGATTTTGTGTATCTCTATATATAGATATTTTTCCAACAATTGTTCTTTCGTCAATCGTGGATACCTATTTTCTTGCACTGTGAATTCATGGATCTTTTTATCCAACCAGTCTTCGATCTCCTCCTTTGTTTGATTCTAGTGATGTGACATCACACATATCTTTATGCAGATCCCAGTCTCGGCAACATAATCATTTGTTGGTCTGATGGGCCCTGACCCAGGTTCAATGTTAATTAGATAAGCAAATCGTTACACTATTGACCCTTTCGACATCAATCCGCTGAGTGCAGACTAAAGTCTCACCCGAAGCAGTATGGGGGGATGTAATAACCATGTTTTCGCACCCAAAGATGGTAGTGATGTCACTTTATAGCCTAAACCTTCCTTCCGCAAGTCGATAAGCCTTCTAGGGCTTATCGATACACTTATCTTATCTGTCCTTCAGACCCCCATGAATGTCTATGATCGACCTTTGCGTACCCTAGATAGGTAGATCAAACACTTATGTGCCTCTATAATTACTCTTTACTTTTGCTTTTACCCTGATTAGCTTAAGTATTGAACAACTTCACATTCATTAAGATGATCTTTGTGTAAACAAATATTATTACTTGTGCTCATATAACAAAGCAAACATATGGATTCATGTATCAATACAACATTAAAACATAAACCCAGTATTCATCATAACATAATCATATGAAGAAGTAAAATAGATCATACACAGATAATTCCAAGATAATTCTCTTTATTTATGCTTCAAGTCTTCTTTACAGACTCTAACCACCCTGCACACTTAGCTCTAGGGGTTTGCACACTCAACTATAGACTTCTACCCTAGGCCTCTACGCACACAGCTACAGAGCCTCTTTCCTACGCTATGACTCTTCACTCTTAGCTCTAACAAACCCATCAATAACTCAAAACATATAAAGACTCCACTGAACAGAACTGAACTCTTCTAAGACTTCCCTTTTTATACAATCCCATGGTCTGCGGACCATGGGCGGGTCTCTTAAAGCTGACACAAGTTACATAAAAGAAGGCTAGAAGCCCTATTGAATCTTTACATCTTCGCGCGCTTAATTATTGAACAACTTCACATGCGTTAAGATGATCTTCGTGTAAAGAAATATTCTTACTTGTGTTCATATAACAAAGCAAACATATGGATTCATGCATCAATACAACACTAAAACATAAACCCAGTATTCATCATAACATAATCATATGAAGAAGTAAAATAGATCATACACAGATAATTCGAGGATAATTCTCTTTATTTATGCTTCAAGTCTTCTTTACAGACTCTAACCATCCTGCGCACTTAGCTCTAGGGGTCTGCACACTCAACTATAGACTTCTACCCTAGGCCTCTATGCACATAGCTACAGAGCCTCTTTCTTACGCTATGACTCTTCTCTCTTAGCTCTAACAAACCCATCAATAACTCAAAACATATCAATACTCCACTGAATAGAACTGAACTCTTCTAAGACTTCCCTTTTTATACAATCCCATGGTTCGCAGACCATGGGTGGCTCTCTTAAAGCTGACACAAGTTACATAAAAGAAGGCTAGAAGCCCCTGTTGAATCTTTACATCTTCATGCTTCGCATCCAAAAAATGCAGACACTTTATGTTTCTTATACAAAACTTGGGCTTTCTACCCCAAAACATGAGCTTTTAACCCTAAAAATGACCCTAGGGGACCTGTTCCCAACAAAATTGAACAATGATTAAACCAACACAACATTTTGGTATCATTGTCAGGGAAGGCAGTTGACAATACAGTCTGTTAGTGTGTTTGTTTAGTATAGTGTTTCTAGTCCATAGATGTTGGGCAGTAAGACGAGAGGTAATAACTTGCGTATTGCTCTAACATACTCGAGAGGTCTCACCACTGTGATCATTAGAACACTTAGGGTGTGTTAACTTTTGAATTTCTTTTTTCTTTTATTTTCTTTTAGAAGTGTCCTCAGTCTTACAGACTTTGGGTAGTAAGATGATAGGTAAGAACCTATGCATCACTCTAACATACTTGAGGGGGCTCACCACTGTAATGACTGAGGAACTTAGAGTGTGAAATAATTAGACATAGGGTCCATGTGTAGAGTGTATGAAGAAAAGAGACACAGAACATAATAACTCTAATAAACCTATAGGAAAAAGGAGTCATAAAAGGAACAATAAAAGCGTAGATTTAGGGAGGAAAACATTCATTCAAGAATTAATTTCAAAATTTGAGAGAGAAAAATCAAATTCATAGAAGGATACAACAAAAACAAGACCATAAAAAATAGTTACTCCCATATTAAGTTCAAAAGCTTTTGGTTCCTCCGTCTTAGAACCTCATCACCCTCAAACTAGTATATATACTCCCCAGACTATAGTTTCAATTCGAGAACAACACGAAGAAACTAGTGGCCAGGCATTTGGGTCTAAAGGGAAATGGGAAACCAGTGGGGAGCACCTATAGGTAGAACTAGAAAAATATTATTTTACTTATCAGTACTGAGATTCAGGCAGTGCTGTGAAACAGCTAGCCCTAGAGAAACCTATATAATCATCATCTTTGGGAGAGGACTGATCAAAGCAAGAAACAAGGTAATCTAGAATGGAAGGAAATAAAAATATAACAATGATAATATAAGGAATGATGCCACTCTACCACCTTTTAATTCCCAGTAAGTGATATAAGGGGCGAACCTCCAATGAAAAGCATTCCCTTATTAGCTCTTCCATCTTTTCAAGGAATGACTATAGAAGGTCCTGATAAATTCTTGTTTGAATTTGATGTCCTATGTTGGAGCTATGATTATAGTTCAGATGTTGAGAAGATGAAATTGCTCCACGCTACTCTAAAGGAAGAAACATTGATATGGTTCATGGTACTAGGATCTACTACTATTCGGACATGGGGGGAGATGAAAACTACCTTTCAGTCAAAATATCAAGACTATTGTTGGACAGAGCACTTGAGGGAAGAAATATTCAGGATGACATAAAAAGAAGAAGAAAGCTTGGAGGATTATGTGGAGTGATTCCACTATAATCCACAGATATCTAAACATAGTGATTTAGATCCGAAGATCCTAAAAACTATATTCATACAGGGAATGAGAGATGACTACTTGGATACATTGAATATGTTGGGGAACGGAGACATATCTCAAGAATAATTTGATGAGATAATAAAAATTTTCTTAAGATGCTTGAGAGGATCGTCATAAGGAATCATCATGACACGAGATGCCTCTGTTTGAATACAAAAATATGCAAAGGGAGGTGTCTCCAAAGTCGAGATCGGGAAGTTGTTTGAGAATCTTAAGATTTACCTCTTCAGTACTTTATCTACCCAACTAACAACTGCACGAGTAAAAAAGGAACAGGATGAAGTTGAGAAAGCTTTGGCTATATTCTACCCGAAATCTAAGGATAAACATTCCTTGAGGGATTGCAAATTTGACAACATCAATTTGTGCAACATTTGTGATTTGGCACATTCTAGAGGATATTGTTTATAGGTCCCTAGACTAAAATTAGTTCTAAAAGAATCAAGTGAGGAAGTCTAGTCCCCCTACTTCATTAGGTCCAGGAAGCGCTGGCAGCCACAATCATAAGGTATGCCTCAAGATTTTTCTTTTAATCCATGGAATAATGTATATAATGCACAACAAATTCCATAGCAATATTTTGGACCCCCTCTATCTTAGTTTTCCTCACCATGGAACCAGTGGTCTCCCTCTCCACCTTTTCAATACCCTCCATCTTAGCCATATTCCTCGCCCAAAAATTGGAGAGAAATTCTTTAGGTCCAACCCCTTCTACGTTACCAATGAAACAAAAATTACAGCTACCACCTCTCTCAACACCTACTAATACACCTCCCATATGACCACAATTACCCGTAAAACCTAATCCTAACCCAAATAATAATGAAACCTAGGCTATAGAAGCTCCTACTTCCTTCCATTAATACATCACTCTCGTTGAATGCAATGAAATGAATATACAATCGGGAAAAGTAGTAAAAACCTCTCATGTCATCACTGAGGAAGAATGTGAATCTCCTAAGGGCGGTCCTGTGGACTCTCATAAGACTACTACGACAGGTGAAGGTAATGTTGTTACATTTCTAACAACTAATCTGAGTAATGTTGGTACATATATTATCTGACCCAGCTGTTACAATAACTAAGGGCCCCCTGTATCCACAAAGATTATCAGAAACTAGGATGACTTCACAACCTAAATCCAATTTTCTCGGAGTGTTGAAAAATCTACATGTCAGGATTCCCCTGCTTCAAGCTATCAAGGACGTTCCCATATAGGTGAAAATAGTAATGGACCTGTGTGTTAGAAAATATTGAAGGAAGCCTAAAGACCCTGTCACTATCCATTTGATGGGGAAACTATCAGAATTAATGGTTGGTCAGTTGTCGTTGACTAAATATAATGATCTAGGGAATCCTACAATTACCATTTACATTGATGAGACGCCCATCCCATATACACTAATTGATTTCGGGGCAACAATTAATGTAATGAAGAAAGAAGTCTTTACCATTCTAGCTTTGCATGGGCTAAGACAAACACCTACTGTAGTTAAATTAGTGGACAGGTTTTGTGTTAAGCCAAAAGGAGTATTAGAAGATGTAGTTATTACAGTGGATTCCTGAAGATATCCAACAGATTTTCTTATCTTCCAACCCAAATAAAATTTAGGGGGGCATCCCCTGATCCTCGGATGACCCTAGTTGGCCACTGTGGATGCATTTATATGTTGTAGGTCAGGCTGTATGACAATTTTTGATGGACATAATACAAAAAACATCAGCCTATATCCCCCTCCAAAACCAAGTAGGGAGCCAGGAAACCCTTTGTGGGATGAGTTTGAACCTGAATCAAATAACTTCCAGGCACTTCTTGGTGTTGGTAAAGTCCAATACTTTAAAGATGCGATAGAAGACAATATTATAAATGGTTTTATCAGTAATCATGTTTCTATCACTTCTATTGAGAACTCAGGGGAGGAAGAGGTTATGGAGGATTTGAGCTTCGAACATATGAAGACCACTCCAAACATCAATAGCATCCTAGTTGAAATAGAACTAGGTAAACATCTGAATGTTAACCCAAACTTGACTCCCAAACAAAACAAAATTATGTTACAGCTATTACAGAAGTATAAAAAAGAATTTGCATGGGATTACACAAATATGAAACCAATTCATCCTAGATTGTGCACCCACAATATCTATTTAAAAGAGGTTTGTAGTCCAGTTAGACAATCACGACGATGTATGAACCCAACACTCAAGGAGGTAGTCAAAGAAGATTTGCGAAAACTACTAAATGCTAACCTCATTTAGCCAATTTTTGATAGTTATTGTTTATCCTCATTTGCCATTGTCCCTAAAAATAATGGAAAGTGGAGAGTCTTTGTGGACTATAACTTAACAAGGCCAACCAAAAGGACCATTTCCCTTTTCTATTCATACATTAGATCCTTGACACCATGTCTGGAAATAAATTCTTTTCATTTCTAGACATGCTTAGTGGTTACAATTAGATATAGATTTCTCCAGAAGATCAGGATAAAACCACCTTTACTTGCCCTTGGGGAACCTTTGCATACAAATTTCTTCCTTTTTCACTCTGTAATGCCCGAGCAACTTGTTGTGGCCACCAACAACCCCCCTCTTTGTTTGATATTAGCAATAATACCAAGCAAATGGGGACCCTTAATAAAAAATCCAAACAAACATTTTATGAAAATTTTTGTATTCAACTCCTTAAAACTTTATCGCATCGCGAGAAGAGAATGAAACGTTTTCTTATGAGCATAATAAACTGCGAAGAAGCGACGTGAAATTCATCGCATCACATTCATTATGAAGCGCTCTTAAATGAAAAAACTTAAGAAATCTACGACGGCTGATATGCGACGTCGCATATTGCAACATCGTGTAAGCAACAAACAATGATTGAATGATTAAATGCGATCTGTGATTTGTGATGTTGCGATATGCGATAAATACGATTTGCCAAAATTCGCGATCATGATTTTCTGCGATGACACATCTTGACGACGCGATCCGCGATGCTGCGATGCGAGTCCCAGAAATCACCCATCGCGAATTTTCCTCGGCGCAGTATTCAAGGAAAGCTGTCCGTAAACCAAAATTGGGCGCGTGCCTTAAAAGAAATTAATGATTGTACGCCAAAGTATTCAGGAAGGATAGTTTTGTGTTTGTCGAAGAGTCAGTTCACTATGAGTGTCATGATTATGCATTCATAAGAGCTTAAAGCTTTCATGTCAATCTTTATTATCATTACTCTTTTCCTTTGCGTAAACTGTAAGACATGAAATAACATGAAGCAATGTGCAGGAAACATCTAAGGAAAAGGGGAAAGCGTCAGTGCTTGGAGAACAGAGACAAGATCCCTTCATAAACAGATGCCGCATGCGACAGGACCACAGATTCTAGAGTATCACTCAACAGATGTTGATGTCAATAGGCCATCCAAAGCTCAGAGTCAAAGGTGCACAAAAGCAGCATGTTTACAAAAGACCCTGAAGCTTATGCCCGGTAAAGCAAAAAAGAAAAAAGATGCGCTAAAGAAGGTAAACACACCAGAAAATCCCGGAACAAAGAACGGAGGTAGTTTTCGATGCAGAAAATTGTTCAGAGAGTAAAATCCCTACCTTGTTTAGTCATTCTCAAGGCCGGAAACCGAAATAGAAAAAGCAAAATCAGTTTGAGAGAAATTTGAGTTATTACCAAGTATACATGCAGCGAATACACCCAGCCAGAGGAATATTCTCAAAAATATCTTCTAGTTTACCAAAAAGTGGTGCCAGCGCTTGTTTTTTCTATTTTCATAAATCAAACGAAAGCGGAAGGCAACTAGCCGACTCTTCCCAAGCGAATGTTGCATGCTTGCAGCACTAAGGAGCAAATACAGAAATGGTTCGGAATTAGATTCAATTTTTAGAAATAGTTTTGCTTTATCAGAAGGGCGGTCGTTTAAAACCGTATCTTAAATTTATGTAATTAATTTAATTAGTTAGCAGTATTTAAACCCTTCTCAGGAATTTACACAAGGGTCCAGAAATTTTTCAAAAACTTGTCCTCGGAACATGCACTTCTTCACCCTCAGAGGAGGTTTTGATGAATGGATGGATCAAGATTTATTAATGTTTGCATTTGATGCCTGCTACTGATGTCGCACTTTTGTACTCTTAGTATATGTTAGAACAAGTAGAGATAAATCGTTTTTGCTTGAAGCTTATGAGTAGGATTAGTCATAAATGGTACTTTTATCTGTTGGCCATTTCTGCTTATATTCCTAAAGTGATATACAGTTTTCAGTTGTTTATATGTTATTGCATGAATGTATGAGTTACCATTTGGCACTTCTGTACGGTGGAGCCATTTATTTATGTCTGATATATGAATAACTTATTATGTGATATGCTGTTCACAACTGTTTTGCCTAACTTCTTACACAAAGTTGTTTATCTTAATTGATTTCTATTCTTATAATAGCTTAATGATCTTTATTAGCAGTTATTGTTTGAAATCTCTTTAGATCGCATAATAGAGGAAATACACCCCGAGTTAGCATAGATTAGATGTGTTGTTTCTCATTAGATTACAATAGTATAGAGTTAGTTTAAAAGTCTGAATTAAATTAGCTTTAAGTACTCTTAGATCAGCATCATCCAACTCTGCACACACACACACCCTTAGATTGGGAAACTGGTCCCATTATCCCCAGTCGGACCGGCTATACCAAACGGATAACGAGCTGCCAACCAAGGTCCAGATCGGGTGGGTATATCTCTTGTTGTCGACCCGATTTTCGGGGCTTCAGCATATTTGGCGCTAGAAGGAGGGCCGTGAACTATGAATGGCACCGAAATCAAAATCTAAATACCATTCTGAGAGTAAATCACCCTCATCAACTCCCCCGACTTCCCCAGTACGTTTAAATCCAGAGTCAGCAGTCGCTCGAGTATTAACTGTTGCTACATACCCTAATATTTCAGACCAATCTACCATTGAACCCCCTGAAGTTCAAACTCTGATTCGCAAACTCCAGGGATTTTCTATTTTTACACTGAGGTCTGATAAATCTCAAAGCAGCATGACTTTGCAGTACAATCCTGCTCATCCCCTGACCAGATTAAAGAGCGAAAAATTTGACATCCAACCAACTGAATTCCCTCTCCCCACCAGGAAAAGAGCAAGGAAAACACCACAAGAGTCTGACAGTGAGACTCTTTCATCTACATAGTCCATTTCAATTCCCTCACCACGAAGTCAGCCACCCACATCTTCATTCCAAACCACTCATCCATCTTCCACAACCCCTCTTCTTCAATCATCTAAGATCATAATATCTTCATCTTCCCAGCCTCAGGGATCATTCTCTGCACTTTCATTTACTAGTAGCTCAACGATGGCCCAGTCTCCATGGAACAATCCTGGGGCAGTTTTAATGCCTCCACCCCTGAGCCAAATACCGGCCCATCCTGAGAAATGGCTACCCAAATTCAATCCAGAAGCAGGCATGCTAGCTGAAGAGCACATTAACAATTTCATGCTTTCTTTCAATCTCAATGGAGTTACCAACAAGGACGTTGTTGTCCGGCTTTTTCCCTATACAATGCAAGGAACAGCTGGGTCATGGTACTTTTCATTACCCTCCGGGTCTATCACAAGTTGGGACATTTTTCAAAGTCAATTCCTCACCAAGTTTTGTGATGAAAGATCAACGACAACGTTAATCAGTGACCTATCCAATCTTAAAGCCGAGGCTAGAGAACCCATCAAAGATTTCAATTTACGGTTCAATAAAATCCTCAACAAAATTCCCACTGCTTCCCAACCCAGCAAAGAAGTACGATGTGAATGGTATATTACGGCCTTACCATCAAACTTAGCAATCTTCGTGGATAGGGAAAATAAAACAACTTTAGTTGAAAACCTGACAGAGGCGATAGCAGTAGAGAAACGCGTAGTAGGCTTGGAAAAGAGATCTGCGATAGAGGAACACAAATCTAAAAAAGTCACCTTCAAGGAAGACCCCAAGAAGAAACAAACGAAAGATCCTTTCGATTTGGAAGGATTGCAAAAAGTATTAAAGACCATGTCCAATGAGATGATTGACATAAAAAAATAGGTAGCAGAAACTTCTTCAAAAAAGCCCTACAGAGCTTTTAAAAGAGGCCCTTCAATGGATGTGAAACCACCCAATGTTATCTCAAATGTCAAATCCGAAGAAGAGGAAGAATAAGAGAGTACCACTGAAGGGCAGACCGATGACGAAGAATTTGTGGAACTACAAGGAATGTGGGATTTGATCCTCCCACAAGAAGAAGATCAAGAAGCATTTCCGGTTAGCACACGAAGAAAAAATCAACTTGATCGTCCCCAAACTACCCCTAAGGAGAAGGGCGCAAACCCTGCAGCAAAAGATAAAGTCGCAATAAAGAAAACGACCGCTAAAGCGACTCAATCTAGCCCAGTCCAACCAGATCAAACACCTCCATTGAGAACACTGATAGTGTCGAATGAAATGGAATACAATATTATTGATGACATGAAAAAGACTAGGGCTAATATCACTCTTTATGAATTGAGCAAATTGAAACATCAACAGAAGATAATGATGAAAGAATTACATGTCGTGCTTACTACATCTTTGCCTACAGTTGTAGCCTCCCACAACATGGGAAGACCTCCAACCAACACGATCAATAAGATTGATCCAAATGACATCACCTTGATTGGAGGAAGATCAAGATCTCACACTCCCCCTTTTCTTCTCACTTATGAAATTTTCAATAAAAATGTGCACAATTGTTTGGTAGATTCTGGGGCTTCAATGAATATTTTACGAAGATCAATATGTGCCAAGTTGAATGTTCAACCACAAAAATCCGCAGTGCGCATAGTTCAGCTTGATCGATCTCAAGTCGAAGTGATTGGTGAACTTAATCAAGTGACCATAAGATTATCGTCTAACCCGAAGGTATGTTAGGTTATTGACATTCTAGTAGCTGATATCCTAGAATTCTATGGCTTAATTCTTACCAGGGATTGGTCCGAGAAACTCCATGGATACTTCTCAACCGACTAGTCACACATGTGGTTACCCTACAATGGTAAACCGAATCAAATAAAGGTTGAACGAGAGTTACACCAGAAGTACATAGTAACGGAATTGGAGGGAGAAAATGAAGCAATAGCATATAACAGCAGCATCATAGGCAATTACTCGGTAGATTCTTTCCTCGGCAATTTCAATGCTCATACATCACCTTACTTAGAAAATTCAGTTTTGTCCCAAGTCGAAAATTTTTCCCAAACTGATAATTCAAAGTGTGTTAATTTTGTAGATAAACCTGTAAATACATCTTTGTTTTGGAAATTGTATTTTGATGGCTCTAAATCTAACGAAGGAGCAGGAGCAGGATGCGTTCTGATTAGTCCAGAAGGAAATAAGACCATGCTTACGTGTAGACTTGAATTCGATTGCACAAATAATACAGCGGAATATGAGGCCTTGGTGCAAGGCCTACACAAAGCAATCGGGTTGAATGTCAAGTATCTTCAAGTCTTCGGAGACTCTGAGATTGTCATCAAACAGGTACGTAACACCATACATTGCCTATCAAGTCATTTGAAACACTATCAATCTTTAGTACAAGATCTGACTGAGCATTTCATAGCATTCAATATTTCGTCAATCCCAAGACTCCATAACGTGAGCGCAGACCTTTTAGCTAACGTAGCCTCTAGACTTATTCCCTCTGAAGATTTTAGTCCAGATAGATTCTCAATAGAATTAATCTTTAGACCGTCCATCCCTGACAACATTACAAACTGGAGAGTATTCAATGACGATCCTGATATTGTAAATTTCCTCACTTCTGAAGGATCCTACTCCAATCAAATAATTGACGAAGACCATAATGATCGACAAATACAACAAGATAGCACTAATAATGCTATACCTAAATCGGTGGTTAAGTTGGAAGACTTATACGATTTGAAAAGTCGGTTTAAAAGGTCTACCAATTCTAAACTCTATAGTTTGACTCTGAACTACGAATTAGTAAACCTGGGTACCGATGATAAACCACAAAACGTTAATCTAGGCCACGGCCTAGCCCCTGAAGAAAAACTAGCATATATTCGTCTTTTGAGACAATACAAAAATGTTTTTGCCTGGAATTACGATGAGCTGAAGACATACGACACTTCTATCATTCAACTTACTATCCCTATGATTGACAACGAAAAACGTGTCCAACAGAAACTCAGAAAAATCCACCCCAATTTAGAAAACCAGATAAAAACTGAGCTAAATAAGTTATTAAAAGGAAAAATAATTTTCCCCGTCAGACATTCCAAATGGGCCTCCAATATGGTACCCGTTAGAAAGAAAAACGGAGATATTAGAATCTGCATCGATTTTCGGAATCTCAACAAAGCCTGTCAAAAAGACAATTTTCCCCTCTCGCCTATGGAGCAGATATTACAGGCAGTAGCAGGCTCAGAACTAATGTCTTTTTTGGATGGATTTTCAGGATACAATCAAGTGCTGGTACATCCCGATGATCAGTTAAAAAACACATTCTGAACTAAATGGGGCACATACGCATATCGGAAGATGCCATTTGGTTTGATCAATGTCGGCGCTACATTTCAGAGAGCCATGGACATCGCATTCAAAGTTTTTAGTCAATAAATT